>SNQJ01S0149598.1:23389-43147 GCA_010110895.2 Picea sitchensis | reverse complement strand
CCGCACTCACGAATTTATCCGTTAACAATAATAAAAAAAATTGAGCCATGCATATAAAACATCTTTTGGGTATGTGTTATATTCTTTGCACGACTAGATCTAGTGTTTGCATTACGCCATGCACACGAGGGGGTTAGAGGGAGGGGTGTTATCCCCTCCCTACCCGAGGGGGAACATAGGGGCGGAGCCCCCCTGTCCAGGGGGTTCGGGGGCAGCACCCAGGGAAATAAAAAAATAATAAATAATAACAAATAAATATTAATAACAATAATAATAATAACAATATCAATTAATAAATTAATTAAAACAAAATTTGACATTTTTTGGTGGTTTTTTGACACATGGTTTTTGTCGATGGTTTTCTAATTATGGCTAAGGAATTCGGTTTGTTAACTAATATGGGTCAATGGATTAGGGGTTTTGTATTCCATGGGATCCTATATATGTATTGTATTGTAAAAAATTAAGATATGATGAATAGAATATTAGAGGTGCGGCTCTAACTAGGTTGTTGGTTTTCCCGGTTTGGGTTTCCAAGGTAAAAAAATATGTGTAATGTGTGTGTGCCATTGTATATTTTTTGTTTTAATAAGAATTTGTTTGCAGTAATTAGTTGTACAACGTCAAAATCTACAACGTCAAGTAGCCACTATTATGGTGAGGGTGGATGCTTTAGCTCCAAAAAAAACCCAGGAGGGGGAACAAAACCAGCTCCACCTGTAGGAGGAGAACCTCTAGCTCCTCCCTCTAGATATCCTACCTGCACTCAAATAGTAGTGCCATCCACACAAAAAACTCCTCATAAGCCCCCACTTTGCAAATATGCCAACACATGTGTATGTAACCTCATTACCAAGGTTTTGTCAGCTTTCCTTGGTCATTCCCAATAAAACCAAGTCTAGCCAACGTTGCAAGTAACTATCTATTGTCACTCTACCTCCAAATTAGGTTCTATAGGTATTCATTGAATTGTTGGTCTAGCCTCATCATCATGATTCCCATGATGTCGTCTTCTTTTCATCACCTCAAGAGATATCGGGGCCCTAGGTGGTCCAACAGACCCTATATTTGTGTACACAAGCATGAACAATATCATGGCATACATATCAAATATAAATAAATAAAAAACTACTAGAGAAGTCAAACTATGTTAATATTATTTCACAAATATGATTACATACCCATAAGTCCCCAACCCTCCCCTGGAGGCAGTGGTAGCTCAGGATCTACACAAAATTATCTTGACATAAAGAAACTCTAAGATAACTTGGGGAACGTGTTTCCAATAAGAAACGAACATAGGGGTGAATTATTTTCTAACCTCACCCCCTCCCATCAGATCCATAAGATCTTCCAAGTGCCTCATCCTTGGCTCATGAGGATCCCCATATTGGATCACCAGCCATAGCAAAGCAAGGGGACCCTCTCATAGAAAAACAACATAGAAGGGACCCACACATAAAATTTCCATCACCTTGATAGAAGCAAAGTGTTAGTTGGTTAAGTGTCACCTCTTATAGTGTGGATTCCCATGCATACTAATGAACATGGATCACCAAATCCACCAAAAAAATCTAGCCACTTGTAAAGGGTCCCTAGGGGTCTTAAGATCATCACCATTGTCATGGCTACCACCAAGGTCCTTGGGTTTTTTATCTGGTCTATGAGGATTTACCCACCTAGTTTCCCCTCAAGTCCATGGTAGTATTGTGCGACCAACAAGTCCATAGCCCTCACCTCACCCACCATGGGGTGCAACTAACCTCTAACTCCTCTAATGGGAAGTCTAGTCAAGAAGTACACATATGTCCATGACAACTCCAAGCACTACCTTTCTACATCAAAGTGGCCCCCATAGGGACACCACATCTAAATCAACTCTCAAAGCAGTCATTCATTGGAGCGTAGCAAGGGGCACTCAAAATACTTTAGTATCCCATAGCTCACTAACTTCACATGAACTGCAAGGTGTGCAACCACTCACTATTTGAAATCCTCGTAGTCTTGATCTCTCCATCCAACAAACATATATATGTTTGACAAGGCATGCCATGCAAAAAAAAAAAAACCTCAAGTCAATTTCATGACATTTCATCAAACTACCACACTAGTTGTGCAATTGTTCCCAGGACAATCATGCAAGTTATTTTCATAGTCAAGTACACTATATACCCACACCTTTTGCATGAGTGTTTCCCAAACAGTTGCACAAGTTATTCGTGCAGGCCAAAACACTAACCCCCACTGCCATTCTTTCCAGAGACTTTTAAAATCCCACACACATTAATTGCATGGCAGAACCACATCAGAGACATGATAATGGTGTGGTAACGCTCAAAGAAAGGTGCACATACTATTTGTGGAAAATTGAGAGTTCATCACACCATTGTTGCATTTTTTTGTCATCCATCTCCCACACAATTTATGTGCATGGTCAAAAAACCCTCTTGTCGCAAGGTTTCATGAACGAACTTGAAATAGTTGTGAAACATATTTGCATTTCCATATGTACCTATATATTTTGATGTTCATGACTATCAATTGAATATTCATGAGGCATCCTTGCAACTATTCCTTCAAAAACTGCAGGAAATGGTGAAAACCCTAAAAGTGTTACGTGCAAGTCATACAAGCCCCAAAAGACAAAAGTAAATGATTAAAAATTATCTAGAGGATGAGACCTCTTACTTGGAAGTAGAAAAATTCAAATGCACCGGTTGGTTTCATGTGGTGAGCTCCGGAAGAATTAGGGCACAAATGATTTTGATTTGTGAGCTCCACCCCAAACTTCTAGTAGCCCATTTAGGAGCTAAGGAGCTATGTTTTTTGCACCATCTATGTTGAAATATTGTAACTACAAAGAGTATTCTATTTATTATTGATTTATTATTCATTATATCAATCCCCTTTTATGGATTGATCGTGTCAAGCATTGTAATTGACCAAATCCCCTTTTGCGGATTGGGCAAACCCTAATTATAATATGCAAATTAAGAAATCGGTCCCCAAGCAAATTAAAGTGGTTCTAACCACCCAGAAATACAAGTTGACCCCACCAGTGAAGAGACACCTCCTTTCATGTCTTACTAGTTTGTATAAATAAAGGAAGCCAACCACTCATTTTTCCACTCACTCAGCTCACTCATCTAGTGCGCAAGTATTGAAGGAAGTTGCAGTTACCTGTTGCCGGAAGAAGGAAGAGAGAGATGTGCATTTCTTGGGAGAGGATATTCTCTAGTGTTTGGTTTATTGTCTTGGCATTGGATTGGCTATGGTACTTGGCTATTGAATCTATATTAAAGAAGTTTTGATGGGTTTTCTTCCCCTTGAAGGTTTCCGAGGATAAATGCTTGTGTACTCTTGTGATTGTGTTTCTCTCAGTGATCCTATCTATGTTATGGTTATCTAGTAAATTGAAAAGAAACCTAATAATATCTTAAACCTTAAAATTGTATCAGAGCTAAGCTAAAGAGAGAATCTTTCACAGGAAAAAGAAAAACATCACTGTTGTCGTACAAGAAAATTAGGGCTTTTTATTGAAGAGTAATTTTAGCCCAAAGATCATCTAGAAAAGTTCACCCTAGCCTAAGGAACTCATTGACACCTTCAGCACACCTTTTCAGTGGATAGAACTCCCGGAAAGTGAAACCCTAGTTTTCACCAGTACCAGAAGTACCAGGAAACCAGAAGTACCAAAAAACTAGAAGTACCAGAAAACCAGAAGCTGCAGTCCATAATTTCGTAGGTCTAGTTTCAAGGGTCAGAAATTGAAATTTTCAGAAACTGACTATACTATCATACTCGCCTCATGCCAACGCATCTTTTGGTGAGTTCAGTTTTCAAATCCAAGAAATTTTGTTTTTCTATTACTTCTATAGCCCGAAGGGATAGGGTTTCTACTGCAAGAAAGAATGGCTACCAGTATAAGGGTAGAAGACAGGTTGGAAGGATTTGGAAACTTCATATATTGGAATCATAGGTTGTAGATGATTCTAGACAAGAATGATCTCCTAGAACATGTTACAGTGGGTGTACCAGAACTAGAGGAAGAAGAGAAAAAGACCAAGCACAAGAAGAATGAAAAGAAAGCAAAGAGAATCGTGTCAAATTCAGTAAAGGATCACTTGATCCCTCATGTATCTAAACTACAGACAGCAAGGCAAATGTATGAAGCACTCAGCAGGTTATCTGAAAGAAAATACATTAGTCAGAATCTTGCCTTAAGAAATCGGCTTTGTAATATGAATATGGAAAACTCAGAATATGTCTCATCATATCTTATGAGAGTTTCTCAAATTAGAGATCAACTTGCAGCTATTGGATATGTCATTAGTGACAAAGAGCTTGTAAATACAACCCTAAATGGGTTTCCAACATTTTGGATTCCTTTTGTACAAGGAGTGTGTGCAAGAAGCAAGTTACCCAAGTTTGATAAGTTATGGGCAGATTGCACACACGAAGAATCTAGACTTGCAGACCAACAGAAGATATTAATTGTTGACAAAGAGGAAGCTTTGAGAGTTCAAAAGAATAGAAGTTCCTTCAGAAAGAACAATAAAGAAGTTAACTCTGTAAGAGTTCCATATAAGAAGAAAGATATTTCAAAGATCAGATGCTACAACTGTCAAAAGTTGGGACACTTTTCTTATGATTGTCCTCAAGGAAAAGGGAAAAGAATGCATCAAGCACATGTGGTAGAGGAAGAGGAATCTCCTCCCTCAAAGAAATCTTTAGTAGAAGATAGTTTATCTGAAGAAAGATAGCAAATGGTGGAGTCTGTGGAGCCTCCTCACACAAAAACAAAAGATAAGTATTCATGTTTATTTTTAGTATCTTGTTTACTTTAATACTTTATCATTACAAGTTAGATTTTTGTGAGAATGTTAATTAACCTCGTTTTATTTAATTGTCTATGTAGATTTATGAAGGAAGTATCAAAGAAGAGGATAAAGAAAGAGATAAAATATTTATTTCAGGTATGATCACTCATGAGAGTGACAAAGGTATGTGTTCAGCTATGATAGAAAGGGAAAATTTGGTAATTTCATAGCTAGAGTGAAAAAGAGTTCAAAAGTCTTATTCATGATTAGGGTTTCATATGTGTACATGGTTGAACAAGTTTTTCTTAATAAAAGATGTGTACTACTCTGATAGAAATCATGATATAGTTTTATTTGATTATTGCTTATGTTATTGACTGATTGGCTAAGTGACATATCTCAGAAAGCATATTGTAACTAAGTTTACAGGTATCGGAAGAAAGAAATTATACCTTGACTTGCAGAAGTTAGATAGCATGAGAAGGACTTATGATATGGTGACAGTCAGTAAAGACCAGACAATATCCAGTATTTATATAGGAGCAGGAGGCTCCTAAAGATGCAGAACAGAAATGTTCAAGATGAAGAGAAAGATGGATACTCGGATATAGTTGATGAGATGCAGGTAACTGCAGGTTGCTCCAATATCATTCTTATAGATGCAGAGGGATCAAGTTGATCCAGTATGAAGTCAGAAAGAAAGAAACGTTTGAACTCAAGAAGTCACCCAGGATATTAAGGAAGAGACCTTCATAGAAAAGGAATGAGAAATACCATAGGTAGACCTTCATAGAGAAGGAAAATAGAAGAGACCTTCGTAGAGAAGGGGAGTGAGAAATTTGCCAAGGTTGGCCTCTATCCAAGTGTTGAGTTTTGGATACTCTAGGGACATGCTAGGATACCCTCATAGAGAGGTGTGTGACCACCCTCGTAGAGAGGAGTGTGGATGTTTCTCCAAGGGGAAGTGGGCAGATACTCTCATCTGGCCAAGGATTGAGTATCCTAGAACACAAACCTTGACCATGTGGAATGGTTAGTTGGCTCTTGAGGTTTGTGTCATGATCCTGCATGGATCATGGAAAGGGAGTCTAGTCTTTCTCAAGCTAGCATCTTAGCTTCTCTAGTTCATGTGGGATGACTAGGAGTGAAGCTATGGTAGTAGTCCTCCCCATTATATGGGTGAGATAGATGACTACAAGAGAAGGGAGAACATAAAAGGAATGGAAAAACTCATAGAATATCTTTTATGTGAAGATAAGACATCTTATGTGTGAAGATAAGATATATTTTGTGTGAAGATAAGAAAGAGTATATTATGTGTGAAGATGAAAGAAAGAAAGAGTATCTTCTGCGCGAAGATAAAGAGAACAAAACTTCTTTAATATGGATTCATGGAGAACCAGTCAGTCATCGTGATGCCAGATGACCAAGTGGATTATATTGATGCCTCATGTTACCCAGTTGATGATGTTATCCAGTTGATGTTGTTACCCAGTTGATGATGTTATCCAGTTGATGTTGTTTCCTAGTTGATGATGTTATTCAGTGGATGTTGTTACCCAGTTGATGATGTTATACAGTGGATGTTGTTACCCAGTTGATGTTGTTGCCCTCTCTCTCTCTCTCCTGGTGATGTTGTAGAATACCCTTCTTGTTAAGGGGGGGTGTTGAAATATTGTAACTACAAAGAGTATTCTATTTATTATTGATTCATTATTCATTAGATCAATCCCCTTTTGTGGATTGATCATGTCAGGAATTGTAATTGACCAAATCCCCTTTTGCAGATTGGTCAAACCCTAATTGTAATATGCAAATTAAGAAGTTGGCCACCAGGAAAATTAAAGTGGTTCTAACCACCCAGAAAGACAAGTCGGCCCTACTAGTGAAGAGACACCTCCTTTCAGCACTTGCCAGTTTGTATAAATAAAGGAAGCCAACCACTCATTTTTTCACTCACTCAGCTCACTCATCTAGTGTGAAAGTATTGAAGGAAGTTGTAGTTACCAGTTGTCGGAAGAAGGAAGAGAGAGAGGCACATTTCTTAGGAGAGGATATTCTCTAGTGTTTGGTTTATTGCCTTGGCATTGGATTGGCTATGGTATTTGGTTATTGAATCTATATTAAAGAAGTTTTGTTGGGTTTTCTTCCCCTTGAGGGTTTCCCAAGATAAATGCTTGTGTACTCTTGTGATTGTGTTTCTCTTAGTGATCCTATCTATGCTATGGTTATCTAGTAAATTGAAAATAAACCTAATAATAGCTTAAACCTTAACAATCTATACTGTTGGAATCTTGATTTTATCCTGTCATAAGGTACACCTTGTTTCTCACCATCAAAATCTTCATTTGGAGGCCATTTCTCATACCAGTTTCTTTAAATAGGCATGTGAGCTAATGAGCTCTATTTTGTACATCATCAAATATCTTTTCATGAGTAATTTTACACTTTGCAATCAATTTCATGTGTGCAAGTGTTTCATTAGGAAGCCATTTTTTCCACCTACTGGCATCATCCCCACTTCAAGTACACTTCTTCAAACTGACATTCCTACAATATCACCCTCTGCATACATTACATTTTCCATCATTTAACCCCTTCAAATATACCATTAGGGCTCCCCCAAACTCGACTCATTAAGTAAATTCACCCTCCAAACCACATTAAGTTACTACAGACTAGTAACACTCCACCTTCATGGGTTTCCTCCATTTTTATACCCCATTGTATGATGGCACCCATGTTTCTCTATGCCCTCATGATTGGAAGTCGATATAGTTTGCATCTTCGAGAGAAAGCCTCGTATTTCCTTCTCATTATTCTACTAACCCATACCCCCTGGCTCATAGCAGGTCACAATTATTTATGGTTGGTTATGTTAAATGCTTCACTACATTCCATGGGCCTTTCATCTTATCCATGAACCAAAGACCAACATTTTCATTTCACCCCAGTATTCGTTATCCCACTAAGGATACCACTCTATGGGTCCCACCCATAGTTGTGGTCATTAATCTCACTACATTCAAAATAGAGTCATTTGGTAGCATTTTTCAGGGCACTTGTCTTCTTGTCTATAATGTATATAGATATGTTTATTCATTGATAACATAAAAATACAAAAACATCCAAAACATTAAAAAAAACAAAATGAAGGAAATATCAACACCCTTCCTATTCCATCGTCCAAATGAGTATCTCTTCACCTTGTAATAGTCCTTGTCACCCTTGGTTGGAGCATCTGCACTTAGTCACCCATGTTTACATTTGATTCTAGGTGTATTCAACACCTCCTATATCCTAATAAATCCCATTGTGATTCAAAAGACCTACCCTAAAAACAATTGTCAATCTTATCATCATGAGTCATGACCCAAGTTCATCCATTTAGTTTTCCATTGTCCACAAATTCCACAGTCCCCACTCTGCATAAGAATCTAAAGTATCCAATTTTATAACTCAACATCAAGAAATGTTATGTCAGATTGGTTATTAATATTTCCCACATTAGCCCTCATTTATGCTCTACCCAACGGAAGTCTTGAGTCTCATACTCATTGACTGAATCTTGCATGTCATTATCAAAGTCCCAGTTGGTTACAATTTGTTACATGTTGACCCTTTTTTATTAAGTGGGACCGTCCATATTCCATTCTTAAATACTCACTCCCATCAACATCAACTCATTTCATTCTAGGAATGTGTTGATAAGTTCCATGTACTTGGTCCCCATTTCCATCACTAAAATGGGTGACCTTGAAACGNGTCCAAATGAGTATCTCTTCACCTTGTAATAGTCCTTGTCACCCTTGGTTGGAGCATCTGCACTTAGTCACCCATGTTTACATTTGATTCTAGGTGTATTCAACACCTCCTATATCCTAATAAATCCCATTGTGATTCAAAAGACCTACCCTAAAAACAATTGTCAATCTTATCATCATGAGTCATGACCCAAGTTCATCCATTTAGTTTTCCATTGTCCACAAATTCCACAGTCCCCACTCTGCATAAGAATCTAAAGTATCCAATTTTATAACTCAACATCAAGAAATGTTATGTCAGATTGGTTATTAATATTTCCCACATTAGCCCTCATTTATGCTCTACCCAACGGAAGTCTTGAGTCTCATACTCATTGACTGAATCTTGCATGTCATTATCAAAGTCCCAGTTGGTTACAATTTGTTACATGTTGACCCTTTTTTATTAAGTGGGACCGTCCATATTCCATTCTTAAATACTCACTCCCATCAACATCAACTCATTTCATTCTAGGAATGTGTTGATAAGTTCCATGTACTTGGTCCCCATTTCCATCACTAAAATGGGTGACCTTGAAACGAGCAGAGAGAGTCATCATTGTCATTTAATTCGATGGGCTCTCCTATGGTCAATGTTA
This sequence comes from Picea sitchensis, assembly GCA_010110895.2. Taxonomy (NCBI): domain Eukaryota; kingdom Viridiplantae; phylum Streptophyta; class Pinopsida; order Pinales; family Pinaceae; genus Picea; species Picea sitchensis. Next base: position 33,925 of record SNQJ01S0149598.1, on the reverse strand, counting down.
TCTCATTATCACATTATGGAGATTCATATGGTATACACTGAGATATTAATCATAATGTTGGTCATCATGAAAATCCTTAAATTACATTTATAAACTACATTCCTTATAGTTTATTAATTTACAAACAGTCCTTTTGATGCATGGTGTTGAAGTGTCGGCAAGAGAGATGGTCCAAGGCACTAGATTTTGAATCTCTATATAATAAGCATAATAAGCGTAAAAAATTGAATATGCATATTTCATATTTAATCAAATATTATAACATGGTTACTATAATTATGAACTTATATTTTGAGCAAAGGATGAACTAGTAGACTCATTTGAGCTTGTACTAGAAGAGGAGGAACTACTTGATGTTGAATTATAACTCTGGACAAGAAACGATACAAAGGAAATACTTATGAGTGGATATCAAAAGTATTCTAATAAAGACATGTGATTTTTTTGCAATAAGGAATTTATGAAATTCAAGTTAATGCTAAGTGAACATTCTAAGCATCAAACTCTAAATCAAATGAAGATGAAGAACTCGATGAACCCAACATTGTTTACAAATCTGGCAATAGTATTGAAAACCTATTAATTAAAATAATAAAATGGGGTTATTACATGGGAAAGGCAGGGGTGGAAGGTGTGAGGGGCCATCAACATGATCCAAGGGGAACCAGAAGGTGCATTACGCTTGGGGGCTAGGGAAATTATCAAATAATTTGGTCGAAGCATACTCCTTATGGTCTAGGATCGTTACAGCTAAGAAACTAGGGATCAAAATATAAGTATATTTGTAGACTCAACAATCATCGTTAGGGCATCATTTAACCTTTCTAAATGTTGATCCAATTTTTTTATCATTTGTCCTTTCCGTTTAGTCACCCTTAGGATGTTTCTTACATTTTTCCTTGCTTGTTTTCTTTACTTTTCTTCTATTACATCAAAACAATTTCAAGCACTTAGTCATGTTTTGTATAATGCGGAGAAGGCGAACACAAAACTCAAATTCACATGTCTGTAAGTCCTTCGTATTGTTGGTTTTCTTTCCCACTATTGACACTTCTTATATTTTATTGCTAACTACCTTTTTAATTCACTTTCATCTTTTTTACTTAGTCGTTTTCCAAAAATGTGAATGTGGAGTTGCATAAAAATTGTTAAACTTTTTTTGAATTACCTAGGGCCACAACCGGCACTCACCAAAACACTTTATTCATTTTTCCTTTTCCACTTTCTTTCAGTACTTAGTCAAATTTAAGCAATGTGGATGCAGAGCTACATACCATCCCTCAACTCTTTCTTGGGTCGCCAGGTCCGCAAGTCCGCGAGTCAGCATTCACTTTTCAGTTTTCACCTTTTCCACATACTTAGCTATATTTCTCATTTCTTAGCGGATCTCCTTACTATTCCTTACTCTTCCTCATATCCATGATTGTAGGTCAACGCATTCGCAAGTCCACATCTCTCTTAACACTTAATCATATTCACAATCCCAATGCATACCTCGTCACCCTTCCCCGAAGTTATGTTCACAAATATTCCCTCATATTTATTACCCCTTCCACATCATCATCCACTCATAAAAGCATAATTTCGTTATTAATGCATAATACATCGATTAAAGGTCACAATAAATCCAAATCCCATGAAAAATGATGACATTTAAAGCATGATATACAATTGATTGAGTTACCAAGGAAGTTTGTGGTGGAATTTAATAAAATAAAAATGCCAACCCGTGAGTATCGACAGTAGCAACACCTTTGTAAAAAGAAGAAAAGATGACAAGTAAGAAGAAGGAAGTGTTTTGTGGAGATACACTGAACACACTAGGTCGTGAATATCAATAGTTCCAGTGGTCAAGGGCATATAAGTACTACTACTTCCTTTCTCTAGCCAAGAAGAAAATGAACTTATTCTCGACCTCAGGAATAGAATTGGTCGGATGTGTTCCAGAAGTAACTTAAATGAAAGAGATTGTTCAATGGTGCACAGATAAATTTGTCTTTGAATGAAGAATAATTCAAATGCAAGGTCATCAACCCATTTCTCTAGCTCCTTCAACATTTTATAAAATGCTATGACTCCCCACACCAACTATGTGATTCAAGAGCGAAGAAGTTGATGAATTTCTAAAGTAGCACAAGGGAGGAAACAAACTGTTGAGTAATTACTTGGAACATACAACCTGTAACCCTGGTACTTCCATAATCGAGGTAAATTCGTTAAAATACTCGTACAGAGAATTTGCTTGTCTATTTGCCCGCATTCTCGGTTTGGAATCTATTATGTTTGTATCAAGAAATGTTATATATGCTATGCATTATGCCCTGCATGAAAAAGATATCATAGATTGGGGTTATCTCATTTCAAGTAAATTAAATATTACAGACTAAGTAATCAACTTATTTTGATACATTGTTTCTTTGTTAGCAAAGTTGTGCCCCCTTTATGAAACATTTATAGGAAATAAACCTTACGGTGCGAGTATTTAAAGAAAGAATAGATGTAGGATAATGAAATCCTAAGCACAGAGACATACACTTACATGTATAGTCCTCTACAATGAAAAGTGATCACCTTAAGGTTATGCAAGGAAATATAACGAAAATTATATGAGAGTTATGCAAATACGCAGACTATTAATGAAACTATTGTTGGTTTTGAACTCTAAATTATGATAAGTAAGATTTGATCTCAAGGTATAATTGTAACCATCACTGGAACTGACAGTTAAATTAATAGAACAAACAAATCCCTAATATGACAAAGATAAAATCTCGGTGAAAAATAGACTTTAGAAACATCGAGTTAGGTGATGGTTAAACGATAAATAGAGTTATAAATTGGTGGGAAACAGACCTCACTTAAGTGTATTTTAAAATAAAGAGTGAAAGGAATTTAGAGAAATTACCAGTTACAGCATATTCTCAAAGCTTAATAACGATAAGGAGCAACCTTACGTTGATATGGAGTTAGTACCACTAGTATAAAATGAGAGATAAGTGACCAAGCGACAAAAAAAATTGGTCACCATAGTTTTTTCATGGGATAAATGACCAAAATTGATTAATTTTAAGTGAACTAACTAAAAAATACCAAGATAAATGACCACTTTGGTCACGGGATAAGAACTAAACTAAAAAAGACCAAGATAAATGACCAAATTTGGTCACAGGATATAACTAGACTAAAAATGACCACATAACAATTGGTCATTTATTTGATCATTTTTAGTTGTGTCACTCCAACAATGGAAAATTACAATTTTGACAATGAATTTGTACAATTTACTAAATTCTAACACTGCATATGGATTCAGAGACCCCCTTTTAGGGGATCTCTGAATCCATCTGCAGTGTTAGAATTTAGTAAATTGTAGACCCCTTCATGTGTCACAGCTTAGCAATTGACACCAATTGACACCAAATTAGTTATCATGATGATGTCCTAGCGAGTTATGGCTTATATATCATCATCTTGAAAATTCCCTTAGGAACTAATTACTTTGAACTAGATCCAACCATGGGAAACTACTCCATATAGTCAATTATTAGACTTTATATTGCACATTGAGAAATTTAATTTGGGGGGATTAAGTAGGAACTAATTACTTTGAACTAGATCCAACCATGAAGGGAAACTACTCCATATAGTCAATTATTAGACTTTATATTGCACATTGAGAGATTTAATTTGGGGGGCTTAGGCAATTGACACCAAATTAGCTATTATGACGATGTCCTAGCAAGCTATGGCTTATATCAACATCTTGAAAATTCCCTTAGGAACTAATTACTTTGAACTAGATCCAACCATGGGAAACTAATCCATATAGTCAATTATTAGACTTTATATTACACATTGAGAGATTTAATCTGGGGGGCTTAGGCATAGTAAAAATTATTCATAAGATTTGTGTGAAAATGGGTTGTTCATTAATCCATATCAATAAATGAACCAATGGAAGTTCTTTATAATATAAAATAAAATTATTGTAGTGTATGGTAACGATGGCATGACATATAATTATAATATGGGATATTTTGCACACCACCGCGTGTAAATAAAATAGCATTATGATAGTGTATGCACTCGGTAAGTAAGTATGGTGTTTGCAAACCACATGTAATGATAGTGCATTTCATCGATAATTGTTTGACATTGTTATAATTGTTCGACATTGCTAATTCCATTAGCAGAAGCCCATATCGACCAACATGGTGGAGAGAGGAGGGGTTTACATATGCATTATGCCCTTGTCGACTTCTCCATTCGTTAATGGAGTTCATCATGCTCATTTCTAGTTAATTGGTAGGAGGGTGCATGAAAACTGGGTTAAGGGATTGATTTTATATCTATGGGAAGTTTACATATGCACAATTCACTAGCCTACTTCTCCATTCATTAATGGAGTTCATCCTACTCATTACCAATTAATTGGAGGGAATGGGCATGATAACCGGGTTAAGGGATTTTATTAAGTGACGACCGTTGAATTTGTTTTTTAGGTTACACTATATATGTACCATTAGTAGTGGCAATGGAGAAGAAAAATGCAATAGACAAAACTTGGAGTCTTTTGAAGAGGCAAGTGAGTGCTTCTTTAGTAGCAGAGATGAAATCTGTGTCTTCCCCTTCTCAGGTTAGTCAATTTTGTTCTCAGTATTATGTATTTGTTATATTTATGAATTCATAGAAATCTCATAGATGCTAAGCTTAATTTAAGAAGAGAATAATGAGACGGATCCATAAATATGATCCATTGGGGAGTTTCTATTTTACAGAGATCTAAACGTCTTGAAATTTCTTTATAAATTTCTCAATAAATTGTCCCAAAAATATTATGGAGTGGTTAGGAAAATTTAGAAACCATTTCCTATCTTCCCCTTATACATAATGAGAAAACATTATGAATAAGACATCATCGGCCTCTATAGAAAAATTCTTAGTGTAGTCTTGGACGGCAGTGAAATGGTCTTCAGCAATAAGGAAGGCCATTTTCTCCATTAGAACTAAGCCATATTTTGAGGTAGTCATCAGGCAGGTGCCCTAGATGTTCTACAAGTGGTAGGATAAGGGATTTGAGTCTGGATACTAACCAGGGATTATGGGTACTTGGCATAACCATAAGAATATTAGGTTTCTGAATCAGAGGATGACTTGGGGTTTGAACTACGAGTTGGGTCACAAGATGGATAAGCACTTAGAGGGTAGGAATAACCACAACCCGAGGTGATGATGTGGGGCTAGAAGGTGATGATATAGGACTTTGAATATTCCTTCTAAATAATGGGGCATTGTTAGAGAAGGCAATGTCTAACCTTAGTATCTTCTGGGACCCTACTAACCTCGCTTTTGAATTTTTTCCCACGTCAGAATATTCTTGTCTAGATCCAACCAAACAAAAAGCTTTCCTTTGTGAGGAACATGCATTTTCCAGGATTCTCCACCACCACTTGAGATCAGAATGGATGTTGTTTGTGAAGGTAAACTCTTATCCATTTTTTAATGAGTAATATTTATTTTGTTTATTTCCCCCCCATACCGCTGTATTTTTTCCCCTTGGGTATTTGTGACTTTGATGGAGTCTATGTTTAGATGATTCCTGTAGTTGTTCCATTCTACTCCGTAAATGCCTACCAGTCCCATATATATCACTTTTCCAGCCCAAAATCTATATGTCCTTCATGTCCCTATCATATGCATCAGCTAGAAGGAACACTTATGTTTCTTGTAGTTTCCTAATGATCTCCTCAGACAGATCGAAACAGCTTTGCAACCCACCCAAGGGTTTTGACCTGTAAGCACTCTGACTGCACCAACTAAGGATGACCAGACTTATTTTCCAAGAAATAAATAGTACTTTTAGGTAATAGAACTTCACTAGGGAGTTATTTGGGTTACTATGGCTTATGTCAATAGAGCCCATTTCATCAAGGAAGTGATTAATATAAGGATTCTTAGGATTCTTATTAAAACATACAAGCAACATAAGGAGCAGGGGATTCAATGTGTCTTCATAGTAAGTTTGCATTACAAATTGACATCACAGAAACTTCAGAGCATACCTACCCAGTAATAAATGTTTAATTTAGTCTGCACTTTTCTCTTAAAAGATCTAGAATTTCATCATCAAATTCATAAAGATACAGGTTAGAAAAACAGGATCGCGGAGCAATAAAATAAAATAAAAATGTAGAAATAAAACACAGAAGATACACAATACAATATAGACACATATATATGTGGTTCACCCAGTGTGACCTATGTCCACCAGATAAATTGTCAAGTCCTTCCTTTTTATTATCCAGCAAAATGAAGGGATACAACCTACATCACGCTCATTCTAACTTCCTCTTCTTTCTCTCACAGTCTCCTCTCTCATAATACAATAATCACACTCATACACAGTTGCAATACAATTCCCTCATAAAAGAGGGTTTCCTTCTAGGGAAAAAATCCCTAAAAATAACTTCTACCGTCAGATATGCGACCTTATAATGAACAATCCAGATTGACTACGAAATTACAATATTTTACAAGGAAATTTTTCCCAATATTTCACTTCGGGGGCGTTGCCCCCAAATCCCCTGCCAAGGGGGGCTACAAAAATTGTTGTTGCCCCCCCATGGACCCCCATGGCGCCAATTGTGGGGGAGAAATCTCCCCCACACCCCCCGTTAGGGAATGGGGACCAAGCACAGCTGAAAAAAAAAACTTTGAATCAGGAATATAATCAGGCTCCACAACCAACAATACCCCCAACAAAATCCATATGATATTCGTTTTTCATTGTTTCATTTCCTATTCTTCCTGTAGATCTTGATTTCTTAATCCTTTTCTACTTGTCCCATCAACATCAGATTCAAAAGATTCATCATCATCATCATCTAAGTTTGAAGAACTGTCATTAGTTTTTCAGGGCCTTCTTCTTGGTTTAGATAACAATGGCCTCTTAAAAGTCTAAGAGGTGTTTCCTTGATAACCAACTAGATGACCATCATCAAAATTGTAAACTCTCACACTTTTTTTAGAATTGATAGAAGGTATTTTGTCTCTTTTATATGCCGTATTGCTTATTGTATCATTCAAGATAGAGGAACCAACATCTTGATCTTCTTCTTTGTCGAAGTCACCAAAGCCAATGAAGGCATCCAACCTACTATTGGGTGGCAATGGCCTCCCACCAATTTCCAAACCCCCATCATTGTCCCATGTTTTCCAGATTGGAGTACCATTATGTTCTTTCATCCTTTCATTACCATGTTTTATTTTCTAACCAGAAGTCTCATTCTAGTCCCTCCTCCTTTCATTACCATGCATGGGTAGGTCATCAAAGTAAAAAATATCATCATCAAAGTGACCATCCTTTCTACTTCCTCTATCCCCATTCATTACAGGGACATATGTAACTCTAAATATATCTACAGTTTAAAAGATAACAACTTCTACCCCATCTGATTTAATATCATCAAAGTCATCATTCTAGGCTTTTGAAGTGGTAAGCAAGTCAAAAGGTCGCTCCAATATTATGTATGGATGCCAATATTGTTGAGAATTATCGAACCATTTTCCATCATTACCTTGTTCAATACTTATGGTGTACGCATCTTCACATCACTTGTGGTTACAGTGATAGCATGTAATATTTATTCGATAATTCAAAAAGTTTCACCTCCAACATTGTACATTTCATTTCAGTTTGCCTTCAACTCAGAATACAAAATGAAATAATGTTAAGATATTTTTCAATAAGCACAGATGGAAATAAAATATGACATATTAGTCAAGAAGATCAGTCAATCTCACACAGCAAATCAAAATAATTTCTCAATAAATGAAACTGCAACTTGAATCCTACATGGAAAGTATTACCCTACGCATTCCCACTCCCCTAGATTTAGATCTATTTTTGAATGCTTTGAATCAAATCATAAGCAGTTGTGATTATTTGCAAAGTTCATAAAATTACACCTAAACATCCATTTTAGGACACCAAGAATGATAAATATAGGATGGAATGATGATAAAAAATAGAATTCAATTGTAGTGCCAAACTGGAAGTTGGAACTCCAAAGAGAAATCAATAATAGGAAATAGAAGGGAAGTTAATTTGGCCAAAGCCTATTCCCTCTCTTCATTTCAATGTCATCATGGCCCATACTCTTTCTTCATGGAGGTTGGGGCACTTTCAATTTTGGATTAGGCTTCTTGACAACTAGTTTTGGAAGGTTGGATCAAGTGGTATTGCACTCAATCTTACCACTTCTTTTAACAACTTTCGAAAAGATCCCTTCACTGCCTTCCTTTTATGTAATTTGTTTTTTAAAGAATGGATTAAAGGATCCAGTCCATAAACCATTAAAATTTTCATAACATCTATTGTAGCAGCAGAATCTTCTTCATATAGAAGTGTGTAAGCTATCTCACAAGAGCTTCTTAATTTACAAGATCTACACACCTAAGAAGCATGTCAAGAAACATGCAAGTTTATCATCCACAATGGTGGTAATTGTCACAAAATAGTAGCATAAGTCAGTTAATCTCCATCAATGAATCTTACACATACATGTGCTAAGGTGTTAATTAAAAAACTAATAAAAGAATGTAAAAAGATATTTTTTTACTACAGAGCTTGATATAACAAAAGAAAAGTTCATATATTCATGTAATGTTGATATACTTTATAGGTATGGAAGGAGTTGAGTGAGATCATAGGTTTTAAATATGTTTGGAGTGGAGCTACTATTGAGGAATGTTTGATATCCTAGGTCTCAAATCCAGCTTGAAAAAAAATTCAAAATGCCATCATTTTTTAGGAAAGAAGAAAAATGGAAAATCCCCCAGGTTCATAACCAGGGAAGTTGAGATTGTGTCCATTCATAGAGGTTATAAATTCCATCATTATGTGAATGCCAAACATAATATCTACTACTAATTTTCTAAGTATATACATCAGATCTATAGTCTTGGGAGAGTTTTGTTAGCACTAGCAGTTGTTCTTAGACTGCTTTAAGAACAAGCCTAATACTCATTTGAATGTTGGAAAGATAAAATCAAGTTTGATAGGTGGATCAGAAAGAAAGAGAAAAAGAGAGGGAAGCAGACTGTCTCCAAATCAATAATGTACCATTGGGCATGGATTCCTTTCACTCTGCAGATTGAAGGAAATCGAATAGCATTCCAAACACAGGCTTACATAATGATGAAAAGAATGAGGAGCATAACAAAAGAAGAAGAACCATCATACAAAGATCCTCTCTGCAAAAATGGATTAAGAAGTACTCGAACAAATAGCATGGATACTAGGCAATCATTGCAAACCCTTTACAACTCAAGAATCTCCTATCCATAAACAATCAGTAATCCTTAATGACTACAATTTATTCAAGTGAGATGAAAAGAGAAATGAAGATAGAGAATTTAAACAATCTGATAAAAAAAACTCTCTTGAATCTTCAATGATGGAAATGATTACAACACAAGACCTGAGGCACGCAGCTTTTTATGCTTGCTCAAAATCCCTTCTCGGGTCTAGAACTAAATCCCCCCTTTCATCGATTACAAAATGCTTGATTAAATAATAAAAATAATAACTATCTCTTCCTTGTTCGCTGGAAAGAAAAATAATTAAAATAAAACTAAAACTAGAATTGGTTGCAATAATCTCGAGCTATTGAAAGCTGGTGGATTTTCTGGTTGGAGATAATTGTTATCAAGTGTCTAATTCTTGTTGCCACTTTTCTTTCCTCTAGTCAAGTGTCTTTGAGATAATTTTTTCCCACTAATTATGTTCCGAATCAGGGATCCTCTGCCATCTGTGTATTAGATATTCATACACTGGAGTGAAGGTTGAATAAATCTCAATAAATATGGAACTGATTTGTCACCTTATCCGTTGAATCTGAAAATGATCTTCAATGTATTAATTTTATGCCTAGAATTATGCCACTGCTAGATTGAATTTAAATTGACAAAATCCTCCTTTTGATATGTTGGTCAGGAAAATCTGGGATTATTTTTAGATTGTTGATATTTTTCCTTGAGATGTGGAAGCTAATTGTTGACTCATCACTCCCACTCCTCGTCACTGGCATCCTTGAAGTGCTTTTCAAATCCTGGAAAATCCATGGTGTCCCCATAAAAGTAGGTAAAGAGAACATGATAAATATATAAAACGTTGTCCTCAACGTTGATTTTCTCATTCAGTGCTCCTTTACAACCATTTGAGAACTTTTGTTTGTCCAAAGACTGAGAGAATGATTGAGAAACTTGCACAAGCTTCATTATGAATTTCAGAAAAAGGCTCAAATATAAATCCAGTGAGAGCACTTGTCATATTCACTTCACCAACTACAAATCGAACAATACGAATAGAATTCTTGGTTCTTCTCTTACTCTTCATGTAGGTTGCAACAAGACCAATGTCAGATTTATGAGAAATTGGAAGAGCGTCCATTGCAAATAATTCACACAATAATTGATTGTATTACACACAATAAACAGAGATACATATAGTTGGATTGAGATCTAACTAATTCC
>SNQJ01S0149598.1:274-23379 GCA_010110895.2 Picea sitchensis | reverse complement strand
CCCGAAGGATAGTCTCGACACTGAACCATTTTATTGATACACTTCCATCTGTGAAATTCCCCCGAAGAGCAAATTTCAACAGTTATATAGAACAGTGATCTAAGTACAAAATGTTTTCAGCAATCAGTTAAACAACTGACCTTTCTACACACTTACAAATTCACAAGGTAACCTGTAACTTTTGATTTTGAAGCACCAAAGTACAACAATAATCTTCAGTTTTTAACAGACTTCAACCAGTCATGTGTTTCTTATAGCTCCAAAGAACATGAAGAACAACAAGCCTGAATTATGTCACTCTGTTACATATTTGGTTCTTCATCATTGGAAATGTACACAAATTTAATAAAATTCCACAAGACAACAAACATAACATATAGATCCCTTCAACAATTTCAAAAAAACAGATCTATAGCTATCGTTCAACCGATTTTAGGCTCGATTCAAATTCCCAAAATAGTGGTTGTGATTACTATGCACAATCCGTGTCCCACGGATATAAGAGACTTGAGGAAGAGACATTGCACGCAGCATCCTCCTCGAATGGAATTGTTGACTGATCATTGTAGAGACGCCAAATCTTGGAAGAGGGCACGATTTCCAGATTTAAATAATTCTGGACATGTATCCAGCAACTGCTCCATGGTAAATTTAAGCAAACATCCCATCCACGTTGAGTCTCTGCTAGCAATTGAAGGAGAGCTACGACTCAACATGCATCTTTGTAGATAAATGATTGAAATCAACGGCTTCCATTGCGGATAGCTCTTCTTAATTGTTCCAGGTAATTGACTTAATGGCAACATGAAATATACAGGTGCATCAAGAAGAACACCAAGAATAAATCGAACAGATTTAGAAAATATTATGTAAATGTACACAACTAGTGAATTCCTGATGAGACGAGATATATTTGCAAGGCACAGGTTCCATCTAAAATCATGATGCCAATAATTATTGAGGATCCAACATTGTCTTGAATGGAGCCTCCTACCATGCATCATTAGATATCTAGACTTATCCACAAAATCCCCGAGGAACTTGATAGGCTTGAGTCGTTAGCTTCTGATCGGTCCCAAAACAAAAACGCAACAATCAATTGCGGTTCATGGCCTTCTCAAATGGATGGCGTTTTCTAATGAACGGTTGGCTGTGATCTCAGCTCCCAAATCACACAGAAAATTAATAAACACATAAATAATTGCACTCTTCAAAACACACTCAAGCAAACGTTTACGCAGCGAATTATTCAACACAGAAATGCACTCACAGCATACACTCTATTAATTAGCTTTCTTTTCTCTCACATTTTCATGGCTGTCCCGTGAGGGATTTAAGCCAATCCAAGCTTTGATACCATATGAGAAATTGGAAGAGCGTCCATTGCAAATAATTCACACAATAATTGATTGTATTACACACAATAAACAGAGATACATATAGTTGTATTGAGATCTAACTAATTCCAATATTTGTGAGAGAGGTTGAGAGAATATCTCAACAGCTCAACAAACCCAACCCAATCTACTAACAATTTACTAAAGTAAGCTTATTCTAACAAGATTTGTCTGTTGAAATATCTTCTTAGAACCATTGTGTTGTTGATGCTTGAAACAACCACTGAATAGTAGCTCCACTCAAGAGTTTAAAAGTCTCAATTTCCAAAGGATCCATGTATACTTTGCCTCCACAATCTAAGTGTGTCTTTGATAACCTTGCCCTTGAGCAAATTGTCATCTTCGCTAAATTTGCTAAAAAAAATATTTGCCAGCCGTGGATTTGATATCAAGATTTGATATCCTGTAGAAAATATGGTGGTTTCCCTCTATTAACAATTGGAAAATTACCATGACATTTGACCTTTAAAAGCCTCCTCAATTCATTGTCAAAAATACCTACGAACTAGCACTTGAATCTTATTATGCATTGTGATGATTACCGAAAACTCTCGCTTTTGTTTTCAAGAACAAAGTTTTCTTTCCTTTTCCACGATCTCATGCGATTATGCCACGATCCATTTCCTTCGTGCTAAACATTATTCTCAAGAAAGATTAATCGGCACCTGTCGATCTCCTCTCTTTTTTTAACATCTTCTGCTCACCTTGCAGCGCATGGTGCTTTGTTTTGTTGTTTTTGCCTAGGATATATGTCCCACATTGGTAGAACTAGCACAGCAGTTAAATAGTTGTTGGTTAATGCCGAAACGTCGAAAGGTTGATAAGATGAAACGAATCCTTAAAAGAATATATTAAATTTTATTGTTGATTAACAAATAAACGGTTGTGCTTCATTTATCTGGTGTTAATATTTTAATTTTTGTTAATCACTTACGTGGCAATCAGTTAGCTATCAAAGTAATTTTTAAATATGATTAGGTAAATGTAAAAAAGTAAACACATAAACAGATGTCTTTATAATAGCTAGGAAGTTAATGATTGAAATCACGGCCATTTATTTTGTGTGACTATTCAAGCCATATTTAATCTTGTCCATAGAAAAATTATTAAGCACTAAACCCCTATTAAATATGCCCATTGTCAATAGGTGTACGCCTTTCGGCGTAATAAAATAATTTTAATTTGTCTATATTGACCATTGTGTACATAGACATTCGACGTTTTCTACACATTATATGCTCCTTGTGGGATCTCCTCCTTGTGGCGCCTTTTGCATTGGTGTTATCTTGTGACTCGACCTCGGGCTTTGAGAATTGTTGTTGATCCTTGGTGTATCTCTTGAGTACTTTGATGACATCTTAAATAAATTGGATATTGGACCAAATCCAATATTTTATTAAAATGACTATAACCTGAGTACAAACTCAAGGGCAATAATAAACCCAAAACAGCCATAATTTTACAATTATTTTGTTGGTGATAATAGTGAGACAAGACTATCAACATCTCCTTTTGGACACAAGCTCAAAAGATGATTTTGGGTCCGAGATTTTTTCCCATAGGAAATTTGGCTTGCACTGCAAAATGTACGCTACGAAAATGGTATACACTGCAAAACTATGCATTTTGGCAACGCCTTGTCAAAATTTTAGGGGTGAAAATTTGAATGCTAACATAGGCTCCATGGGAGATGGCATGTTCTCTGCGAGCTTCCAAGAGCAAGCAGCCCTATGCCTAATCCTGAGAGCATCTCTACTCTTTATTGAAAACTAAAACATTGTCATACTAAAAACCATATTGTGAATAAACTCAATTGAAAACCACATGCTCATGGTGTGAGCTTATTTATATACATAAGCCTACTCTAACCTATTGAGACAATTCCTCAATCAAGTGATAAAAAAATTCCAGTGTATCCATGAAATGAGGTGACTACTTGATTGAGACTCACCTTAAACTTATCCAAATAGAAATAGAAGTTTTGACAACTCAACCTGCCATCTAGAACTAATCCATGGTTCATGAACAACAGAAAATCTAACTTCACTGATGTTTCTAATACACTGGCAAAAGAATCTTCAAGAACATAAAAAATTACCTTTTCTTGATAATTAGTAAGAAAAGGACATTATTCATTTACAAATTCTCTGTGTTCTATGTTCTGAAGTCCAAGATCATTCTCAAATGAAGAAACAACAATCTATTCACTCTTCTTATCATCCTTATCAGAGAGAAAATTTGTGTTTCTTTGAAAATTTTTAAATATAACAGACATATCATATAATACAAGATTTTCTAAAAATGACTCTTCATGTGATTCAATTAGAATGTCATCTAGCTTTTCAAGAATTTTATAATTTTTCACTTGAAGAGGTGTCAAATCTCGAATATTTTCCACATTATCCGATGAATCTAAAACAACTTGTTCTTCAATGCGTGATTCAGGAGATAAGAGAACTGTAGAAAAAATTGATTGACTATAATAATCTTTCTCTTGGTCACCTAAGATCTGATAATATTGTTTCATATCTCCATCAATCCCAAGAGAACAAACCTATTGTACGTGATTATTGAACTCAATGGATGAATCATGACTATCTTCATCGGGATGTTGTTTTATTTCAGCCTTACAATCTGAATAAATACCTAATGTATGTCGAATATTATTTTCAAACTCTTCACAACAATTCTCAAATAGAAATTCAATTGAAAATACCTTTTACAGTGCTCATTAAATGCAGCATGGAAATCTCTCGAGCAAAATATGTTGGAAGCAGGAAGAGAAAAGTACCATTCTCGTGCATCACCTTTTAAAGAGTACATAAACATTTTCATCAACACATCCTCATGATGCATGTCTAGTTGATCCATGCATTGATGAAATGTAACGAGATGTAGAGCAGGATTTTCCCCCTTGTCTTCTTTGAAAGTAGGAAGATAATCCATCCATTCTGACGGAGGAGGCACTAGATTTGGAAAACCAGGGACAGCTAAAAAAATTGAGAGGTGCAAACCTCTGTGCCAAGATAGCCTCCATGGCCTTTGTCATCCTGAATCAGTGAAGTCGTCAACGGATTCTTCCTTCATGGAGTGGAGTCACTAGGTGAATGATACAGTCTGTATTATGTGACCAGCACTTGTTCACCATCAAGTGTTGGTTATGATCATTTTTCATTCTCCCAAGGAAGATATCTTCATGTCTTTTCTCCCCGGAAACGGCTCCAGAAATGTAAGAACCAGGAGTTGTTCTTAGACTACTTTAAAAACGAGCCAAATACCCATTTGAATGTTGGAAAGATAAAATCAAGTTTGTTAGGTGGATCAGCAAGAAAGAGCAAGAGAGAGGGAAGCAAACCGTCTGCAAATCAATAATGTACCATTGGGCATGGAGTCCTTTATCTCTGTAGATTGAAGGCAATCGAATAGCATTCCAGACACAGACCTACATAATGATGAAAAGAATGAGGAGCATAACAAAAGAAGAACAACCATTATACAAAGATCCTCTCTGTAAAAATGGATTAATCAGTACTCGAACAAATAGCATGGATACTAGGCAATCGCTGCAAATCCTTTGCACCTCAAGAATCTCCTATCTATAAACAATCATTAATCCTTAATGACTACAATTTATTCAAATGAGATGAAAAGATAAATTAAGATAGAGAATTTAAACAATCTGATAAAATAGCTCTCTTGAATCTTCAATGACATAAATGATTACAACACAAGCCCTCAGGCACACAGCTTTTTCTGCTTGCTCAAAATCCCTTCTCAGGTCTAAAACTGAACCCCCCCCCTTCATTGATTACAAAATGCTTGCTTAATTAATAAAAATAATAACTATCTCTTACTTGTTCGCTGGAAAAAAAAACAATTAAAATAAAACTAAAACGAGAATTGGTTGCAATAATCTCAAGTTGTTGAAAGTTGGTGGATTTGTTGGATGGAGATAATTGTTGTCAAGTGTCCAATTCTTGTTTCCACTTGTCTTTCCTCTCGTCAAGAGTCTTTGAGATAATTTTTTCCCAGTAATTTTGTTCCTAAAAATCACGGATGCTCTTCCATATTTGCATTAGATATTCATATGTTGGAATGAAGGTTGAATAAAACTCAACAAATCTGGAACTGATTTGTCACCTTATCCTTTGAATCTGAAATGATATTCAACCTATTAATTTTATTCCTAGAAGTATGTCACTGCTAGACAAAATTTAAAGTGACCAAAATCCTCCTTTTGATCTGGGATTATCTTTAGCATGTTCATGTTTTTCCTTGAGATATGGAAGCTAATTGTTGACTCATCACTCCCACTCCTCGTCATTGGAATCCTTGAAGTGCTTTGCAAATCCTGGCAGAGCCACGTTGTTCCCATCAAAGTAGGAAAAGAGAGCATGATAAATATATAAAACGTTGTACTCCACGTTGATTTTCTCATTCTGTGCTCCTTTACGGCCATCTAAGAACTTTCGTTTGGCCAAAGATTGAGAGAATGATTGAGAAACATGCACAAGCTTCATTGTGAATTCCAGAAAAAGGTTCAAATATAACTCCAGTGAGAGCACTTGTCATCTTCACTTCATCGCCTACATCTCGAATGATATGAACAGAATGCTTGGCTCCTCTCTTACTCTTCATGTAGGTTGCAACAAGAGCAATGATGAATTTGTTTGTTGAAATATCTTCTTAAAACCATTGTGTTGTTGATGCTTGAAACAACTACTGAATAGTAGATCCAATCAATCATTTAAAAGTCTCAATTTCCAAAGGATCCCTACATACTCTTCCTCCACAATCTAAGTGTGTCTTTGATAACCTTGTTCTTGAGAAAATTGTCATCTTCACTAAATTTGATAAAAGAATTATTTTCCACTTGTGGATTTGATATCGTTGTTTGATATCATGTAGCAAATATGGTGGTTTCCCTCTGTTAACAATTGGACAATTACCGTGACACCTGGTGTTTAAAAGCCTCCTCAATTCACTGTCAAAAACACCTACGAACTAGCACTTGAACCTTATTATGCATTGTGATGATTACTGCAAACCCTTGCCTATGCTTTCAAGAACAAAGTTTTCTTTCCTCTTACATGATCTCATGCGATTATGCCACGATCCATTTCCTTCATGCTAAACATTAGTCTCAATCTAATCAGGGTGATCTTGCTCTTGCACCTGCAATCTTGATCGACACCTGTCAATCTCCTTGTTTGTTTTTTTAACATCGTCGGCTCACCTTGCAGTGCCTGGTGCTTTTGTTTTGTTGTTTTGTCCTGGGATATATGTCCCACACTGGTAGAGTAAAATAATTCTAATTTGTCTATATTAACCGCTGTATACGTCATCATTCGATGCGTTGTGCACATTATATGCTCCTTGTGGGCTCTCCTCCTCGTGGCGCCTTGTGCATTGGTGTTATGTTGTGACTCGACCTTAGGATTTGGGAAATGTTGTCAATCATTGGTGTATCTCTCGAGTACTTTGATGGCATCTCAAATAAATTGGAGATTAGACCAAATCCAATATTTTATTAAAATGACTATAACCTGTGTACAAACCCGAGGGCAATAATAAACCCAAAACATCCATAATTTTACAATTATTTTGTTGGTGATAATAGTGAGACAAGACCATCAACATTTCCTTTTGGACATCAAGCTCAAAAGATGATTTTGGGTCCGAGATTTTTTCCCATAGGAAATTTGGCTTGCGCTGCGAAAATGGTATACGCTGCAAAACTATGCATTTTGGCAGCGCCCTGTAAAACTTTTAGGGGTGCAAATTTGAGTACTAATAGGTTCCACCACATCCAACTCTTTGATTTCCTTTACCATATTTTCTTTCGTCATCCATATGTGTAATTATCTTAAACAAAATAAGGATTTCAAGTATAAACCTAGGCAGTGCTTTAGGTGGAATCTTTACACCATACATTCCAATGAATGTGAGAAAGGCCATAAGGGAGTAATCCCCAAGCATATGACCGTACTTATTTTTGAAGAAATAAATAGTACTACAATAGATGTTATACCTACACCCTAACTGCATATATCAGTTATGCAAGACAACAAATACATCCCAAAATATCTGATGAGGTTGTCGAAGATCTTACCCATGGTTATGTTGAAATGTGTCGGAGGGGCAAATTCCCTGGTAGCAGTAAAAAGGTTTGTTGCATATATGTCGAAAATAATTACTGAAAATAGAGTCAAAGAATGGTTCATCCATCTCTCTCTCTCTCTCTCTCTCTCTCTCTCTCTCTCTCTCTCTCTAGTATGATGTTTATACACAGATAAATGGAATTCTATATGTGCTACCTCCATATTTGTCTCTTGATAAAATTTGTAGGTAATCACGTCAACGCCTAGAAAAACTGAAAGCCTAAGACGAATTAGTGAAGCACATACTCATATTTGATTCTCTGAGTTGGTAAGAAACCAACCTCGGGCTACAATAAAAGCTTGTACATGGAACTATTTTCCCAATTAAACTCATGGTTATGTTGAAATGCATCAGAGGGGCAACTTCCCTGGCAGCAGTAAAAAGGTTTGATGCATACATGTCGAAAATTATTACTGAAAATAGAGTCAAAGAGTGGTTCGTCCGTCTCTCTCTCTCTCTCTCTCTCTCTCTCTCTCTCTCTCTCTCGTATGATGTTTATACACAGAGAAATGGAATTCTACATGTGCCAACTCCATATTTTTCCCTTGATAAAATTTGCAGGGAATTACGGCAACGCCTAGAAAAATTGAAAGCCTAATACGAATTACTGAAGAACATGCTCGTATTCAATTCTCTGAGTTGGTAAGAAACCAACCTCGGACTACAATAGAATCTTGTACATTGAACTATTTTCCCAAGTAAACCAAAGTGAATGTTATTCATATTAGAATGTAAAATCAGGTATATATATCACAGAGTGTCATGAAGCCTGAAAGCATACAAGTCATTCTTAACATAGGTGGTTTATGCAGGTTGAAAGTTTTGATGTAGTTGAAGCATTGAGGCTACCTGAAGTTTCCCTTCAACAATCTACAACTAATCATTCTACTGGTAAATCCTACAACTTTCTTGATAGAGGTGGTCAGTTTCTAGGGGATCATAAATCTTGTTATATAGGTCAAGAGATGTGCCAGTTGCACTTGCATATATAAAATTACGCCTTAGTTGTCTTTATACATTTATGTTAGGTCTATGGTATACACCAGTAATTTCAATGAATGCATTGTATCACAGCGATAAGAGCCATCGACATGGATCTCATTACAACGAGAGTTTATGCCAGTGAAGGAATAAGGTGTGTCAATATAGTTATAGCAATTAGAAATCTTATCATGGAAAAGATGCAGGTTGGAGGACCATCTACTCGAACATCAGAGGTGACATATTCTAGATTGCTTTAGGTAAGAAATGTATTGATTTTGCAAGTACCAAAATCTTGACCTATATGGATGAACTTCCAGCTTTTAGAGGAGATGCACAAGCAGACATCTGTCAAAGTTAACCTTCATGATGTAAGGGTTCTCTTTATGTATGTGCAATTCAAGCATGCCTACATGTACTAACTGGGTTAATTGATTGCTTGTATGTTGTGGTTGAACTGACTGGCTTTATTGATCGACAACATTGGTATGCTCACATGCTTAATCATTTTTTTCTCTGGATTTCTTTCAGATTCGCAATGCTCTTGGAACCCTCATGACTGGGGGATTTGTAGTTGTTCATGGAGACAATGTCAAGATAATTTGAGACAAGATAGTCTCCCTAGAAAGTAGTAAGATTGTATCCATAGACCCATTTCATCTCCTCTATGCTTACCATGCCTTTTGTGTGATTTTATTTCAAAGTTAAATGGTAATGTTTCTAGACGTTGCATCTTAAGTAGTTGTCATCTACCCTAAATATCTTGTACACCTTCATGGAGGTTTCCCTTGTATCAAATCAAAGGAGTTTTAGAGGATTGAAAAATCCAGGTTGAGAAAATCAATGTTGAGAATCGTTGTGCCAAGTGAATGTAGCATAGAAACGTTTTTCCTTGTGAAACCTTGATTTATGAGTTTGCCTAGAACATGGAAATGGATATGCCTTGAACCAAAGATGAGAGCTCTTATAGTATTTTTTTCTTAACCAATTATGCAACATTTCTCACATCTGTGAGAAGAAAGCTTCTTGACCCTCTATCTAATTGTTTATGTTGTCACCAAAG
The DNA here is from genome assembly GCA_010110895.2 of Picea sitchensis. NCBI lineage: Eukaryota > Viridiplantae > Streptophyta > Pinopsida > Pinales > Pinaceae > Picea > Picea sitchensis. The sequence continues at coordinate 13,776 of SNQJ01S0149598.1, read as the reverse complement.
GCGGCATTTCTACCATATGCTACTACCTTGTACCTCTCAATTTATAACCCTTGGAATTTAAATCTAGATTCCAAATTAATGATGAACAGATATTAGATTTGATGTCCTTAAAAACATTGATTCCTTTTGGGACATGGTCTTAACTTTTGGCCTTGGTTTTTCTATTTGCAAGCATCTTAGAAAAAAAAAATGATAACTTTTTTTTTCTNAGATTCCAAATTAATGATGAACAGATATTAGATTTGATGTCCTTAAAAACATTGATTCCTTTTGGGACATGGTCTTAACTTTTGGCCTTGGTTTTTCTATTTGCAAGCATCTTAGAAAAAAAAAATGATAACTTTTTTTTTCTCAAAATAGCAGGTTGATCTTTTCTTGTGTAACTTGGCCCCCTTGGAAAGCAGACACATAACATTTATTGTGTTATAATGAATGGAGATGTGTTAAAGCTTGCATAACGATTGCTTGAGGCCTTGAGGTTTCATTTTTTACCTCTCTTGGGGTGCTATAATTTCCTTAAAGTTGTTTTATGAAGGAGAGGATCTGCAATAAACTAATAGGGTTGTGCCATGTGTCTTTTTTTTCGCTCTTTCCTAATTTTCCCCTTCATCTTTTGAGCACTCATTATAGCTCTTGAAATTTCCATAAGGAATTCTAGGGCCACTTTACATTATCTCCCATTGAGTGATAGCATAGGTCATGCTATATTCCTACAGTATGGTAGCTTCAATTTATTTGCTACTCATTAACCCTCAAAGAGGTTCCCAAGGATCTATCTCCCAACATAGTTTCTAACACTCTGCCTAGTTCTGCAGTTACCAGTTGCTCTCTTCTTTGTTTTAAAATCACGATCAATCCTCTTGTGAATCGATCATAGAATGGATTGATTCTCTTTATCTTCGATATCTGCTCTTTTATCTCTCATAATTAGGTTCTTAACATTCCCTTGTATTTTGGTTGCATCCTCTATATCAAACAATGTGCGGGGTTTATATAGTCCTAAGCCCCCTCAGCTTAATCACTTTCCAGGTGACCAATACCCATGCCCAAGTGTTATTTAAAAAAATGCTTAACCTCATAACTTTACCACCTCATGTAAATTGACGGCCACATCTTAACCTCTCATTGGGATGGATGTCTCGCACACACCCAACCTACAAGTTGTTTAATCCTTTGCAATAGTGTACGTGAAAAAGATATCACCATGTCGACAATTAAACGGATGGTCAGGATTAATGTGCACCACACCCTCTGAATTAATGGTCGTGCAACTCCACCGTGCGCTTTAGATCTGGATCATCAATCTAAAATATTGATTGACGACTGGATCTTTGTATCATGCAACTTAACTCCAAACCTGATCAACATTGGTGTTTTAATATTATGGTGATTGGACGGTTGTCACTCTTCTAGTATTTTGACTCACGATCTGACAGTTCTCTATTCATTTGACCCTTGATTGGATGGTTGCAACTCCTTCTCACTCCACTCTACAGTCTTTGATTCTTTATCAAAATCCAACAGACTATACCTATTCTCCCACAATATCGACGACCATTGTAGCTCTTTGATTATATCCACAATGAATTTAGAATCATTGACCCATACAGTGGTCAATGATCATAAAACAAACTCCCCATTTCGAATTTCCTTGAAGGAGATCTTTCTTCCTTTACTCTTAAACCTACAACTAACCTGGGACCTGCAAATAGACTTAAATCCCTGCAATTATACAATGTTTGAAAGGAAATTGATTCAATGGTTTTAAACCTCATTCAATCTTTAAACATTCTTTAGAGAGTCCTTTCCCTTAAGACTCCATCTCAATGAACCCGTATATACTCCATATGGTAGAGATTCTCAACACATACCTAATGAACAGAGAGTTTCAATACACACACAAAAGCTTAACCTTTATGATGACAAATTTTCTTTTAACATGACAAACAAAGACTTAACATTCTCAGTGACAGGGTTTCCAATTACACTCGAAATAGAGTGTTTTGTTTCTACTATTCATTAACTCGGAATGCTCTTAATGTACACAGATTTAAATATTTACAGATTTTCATTATCATTTTTCACTATTATGTTCCATATATCCTCTAAAGATTCTCTTGTTTTTTTTTCCAATGATTTTTGCAGTACCGATGCAATCGAGGCTTTTACACATGAGACCAAAAATCTATTGTAAAAGTGACAAGGAAAGGGAACTGACTTTGTTCGTGCAGTGGGGCATACTGTTGAGGTCTACAAGAAGCTAAAGATGGAGAGGCAAGAAGACAACCAATATACTATTGATGAACTAGAAGCTAATATTGGCATGGACCAGTATTAGTCCATTAGTGGATATTCAGTTAAAAACTCATATCTGTTGTAATACTTGACATTTCATATAATATAATTTATGTGGTTTAAAATTTATATATATATTTGTACTTTATATTATTTATAAGTGTTGTAATTAACTAATTAATGTGACAGTATTGCATGATTCACATGTGTCTTGGATGAGTATGAATATTGTATGATTCTTTTTTTTAATTTAAGCATAATATCATACTAAAAATTTATATTGATTAATAATGGACACCATTAAAACTACTAAAAAATAATGAAGACATATAAAGTGACTAAATTAGTGATCAAACAATGAGAATAATGAACACATATAAAACGACTAAAAATGACTAAATTAGTCACCAAAAAATGAGGATAATTAACACATATAAAATTACTAAATCAGTGGCCAAATAATGAGAGATAAGTGGCCAAACAATGAGAGATGAGTGACCAAACAAAATGACTGAAATTCGCATATAAAATCACCAAAAAATGAGAGATAAGTGACCAAAATTCACATATAAATGACCAAATGGCAGTTTTGGTGGCTAATTTCCGGTCTCTTATCACACGGCCAAAAATGTGGTCATATTTAGTTTGGTCATTTATAGCTTGTCTTGTGGTCATTAATTTGGTTATGACCAAATATATGACCAAATTAATGACCACAAGAGAAGCTATAAATGACCAAACTAAATATGACCACTTTTTTGGTCACTTGATAAGAGACCAGAAATTAGCCACCAACAATCACTAAATCAAAAGTGGTCATTTATATGCGGATTTTAGTCATTTTTTTGGTCACTTATCTCTCATTGTGTACTAGTTTACCAGACCAAAAGAAAGTCAGGGTTATTCTCCCAGATGTTGATAAAGGAACAATCTGAAATAATAAGTTCAAACGAATAAGAATTCTAGCACGACAAAACGTTAATCTCAACTAAGATGCACATGAAACTAAGAACTGTTTCAGTGAAAACCTAGAACGCAAGTTGTAACTTGAAAACTGGAAGTGCAAGAACTGGAACCAAAGCAATACTTTGGACGTGACCGAGGTTGTAAGACACTGTCAATCTAAACGACGAATAGGCAAAGGAAACGATAACACCAGGAAATATACAGTTCTTATCTAAATGACATTTCCACTCAACAATAAGAAAAGAAGAAGTAATACAACGACATTAGGAAGACACAACGTTAATAACCGCTTAACGAATTTAGTTAATCTGAGATTCGAGATTTGGACAATGGGAAAAATTGATTCTTATGCCAAATCTCGTGGATCATATAGGAATCAGAGTAAAAGAAAAAGAATTCAAAGGACCTTTAGAAATAAAGGGATATTTTTCATACCTCCATTGTCGACCTTAGTGTAGGAGTGTTAACCAAGGAAATGAACGAAAAATGTCAGATGTGAACGTCGCCCTCTAATCCTCTCAATGGGTTATTCTTCAGGATTAAATGTATAACATATTAAAGAAACGACAGTCCTCTTCGAGGCTCTGTGAGGGAGACTAAACCTTAGACACGAATTACGAGCCAAGAAGGATACAGTTTAAAACTATAGAAAAATGATTTTAGAGCAAGTGAAAAACCTCTCACAGAGGAGAGCCGAGATAACATTTTGTGTTGAACTAGAAACAAATGAATGAAAACATGTTTGAAAGTCTCGAGGAATTTCACTAAACCCAATGTACTGTCACAACAGTGTTAAACTTAAACGCTTGAGTACTGGGTCATGTGACCAGGGCAGTGTGGCAAGCTAGTAATGGCTTTAATACATAAGACTAGTACGTTGGGCACCTCGAAAAGTGACAAGTTGAGGGTAGACATAGGTAAGAAGCGTTTCTAGCTGGTTAAATTAATTACTCGTCATGTACGTTATGTCAGAGCAAGTGGGAAGTATGGTTGCAGTGTAAGCAAATTGTATGCACATTATTCAACGACCATAAATGTAGAGTAACTTTGGTAAACCCATAATACTTGCAAAAAGTTGAATTGGTATTTAAACGCCTTAGATATATTCAACACATTTCTTTGCAACAATTGGAGTATATATATATAAAGTAAACTATAAGAAGAAACAAAAACTATTATATAGTAGCTACCTTTTTTTCCAAGAAAAAATTACTCGATATTATATTAAAAATATAAATCATTTACAAAGCAAGCTCTGTCAAGCTGATAAGCTCTGTCAAGCTGATAATCAGGAGAAAATGGGACCTGCAATCTTGCCAAGGATTCGTTAACAAAGCGACAAGGGGGATATTCCCAACGCTGTAACGGATTTGCTGCGGTCGATCAGACAGTGGAAAATGAACATTCGGAAGGGGAGAATCGAATGCTTAAACAACCCACGGAAGGAACAGGCATTATGAACTGTAAAATAATGCAGTATCAGGGCGCTCGCCCACCTCAATCGAATAGAGGGATATTCCCAACGCTGTATAGAGTGCTGCCACCGATCCGACAGTGGTGAATTTACAGTCGGAAGGGGAGATTCGATAGCTTAAACAACCCATGGAAGGAGCAGGCTTCATAAAGAGAATAACAATGCAAGTTCAGAGCTCTCGCCCACCTCATTCGAACAGATTTATATAGGAGATGGGACTTTCAAATCCATTCTCACAATGGAAAATTGATAGTCTCCCCACCTCACCGCTGAGGGCTCTTTTAGATAGTGCATCCGCCTCCTTGTTGTGCGTTCTGGAGAAATGTCGGAACTTAACGTCCATGAAATGCTTTGAGAGCAGTTGCGTTTTATCCATCCAGCCTTCTATATGGACCGAGTGTAGCTTACACTTATTGTTGATCCAATCTATAATGATTCGCGAGTCTCCAAGGACTAGTAGGTGATCGAGCGACCAAAGAGAGGCGAGGGCGAGGGATGTCCACAATCCCAAAAGCTCAGCTTTAGTATTCGTGCCCTCCCCACAGTTTAAGTACCAATTTGTAGTTCTCTTTGGATGTGTTTTGAAAAATCCACCTGCCCCGCAGCATAGGCTAGTGGATGCAGCGGCTCCATCGAAGCACGCCAGTGTGTATCCATCTGTTAAAGAGATCTCACAAGTCTTTGGAGGAAAAGACTTGTTCGAGGGGGGTTGCCAATGAAAAGAGGCCCAAACTCTGTGTAATACCGCATGTATGGAAGGAGGATGGTCTTCGAAGATCGCAAAATTCCTCTCTTTCCATATCTGCCAGCAGATGTGAACAGCTAAGCTCGGGGGGGGCTGACTTTTTTGTGTTCCAGTCAGCAAAGCAGGCCGTGAACGTGTGACCTCCCCAGACCACAGATAAAGAGAGGGACTTGATCAAATGAAGCCAAACCTCCTTTGTAAAATCACAATGAACCATGAGATGATGCACATCTTCAGAAGCATGTTTACAGAGTGGGCACATGCCAGGGCCCTCCCAACCTCTATGTCTGAGAGCCTCCCAGGTAAGAATTTTCCCTCTACCCGCCAGCCAGATAAAGAGATTTAGTTTAAGCGGGACCTGCCATTTCCAAATGTGACGAATCCATGAGTGGTCTACCTCCAGCCTCATCTAATGAAGGAAGGCGTCATAAAGATTTTTAACAGTGATGGAGCCCGTGGCATCTCCCCCGGCCCACAACAAAAGATCAGGTTTATCGGTGAGCGAGATCCCGGCACCTTTGAGGGCCGATGTGTAGCGGCTCCACTCTAAGACCAGCGAACCATCAAGGGACAGGGATCCACTGTCCAACCAGTCATCCAGTAGGGATAAGGCACCGGTCGGAAAATTAACTTGGGCCAGGTAAGTGCAATTCTGCGCCTCAAGCCGCGCACACAGCATAGGAGAGAGGATCGAATGGTCACCCAGACCAAGAATCATATCCTGTCCAATGTGAATGTCCGTCCCCTTACCAGGTTTCCACCGTAACCAGTGGAGAATTACCTGGGAGGACGCGACCATTCCTTTCCAGAGAGGAGAAACCCATTGTTGTATGAGAGTCGGCTTTCTGATCCAGTCATGGAGGGATAGGGAACCGAAGTACTTTGCTTTAATAAGTTGGCTCCAAATGCTATTGTGGGTGAGTGTTATCCAGAAGGAGTTGGCCAGGAGAGCTTGATTGAAGGTGGTGAGAAGCTTTAGCCCCCAGCCCCCTGTCTTCCGAGGCTTGGACAGCTCTTGCCAACTGCAAAGGTGAAATCGGCGTTTGCAAGCATGGTCATTCCATAAGAAATTGAAAGTGAGCCTCCGAAGGATCGAAATAATCTTTGCAGGTAATCGCTCTAGTGACATCCAGTAGACGGCTAGGCCTTCCAAAACCGACTTGACCAGGATATAGCGACCCCCAATCGACAGCCATTTATTGCACCAGAAGCCGATTTTTTTTTCAAAAAGTGCCACAAGCCACTGCCAGTCGCATGGTGTAGAAGATCCCAGTTTGAGATGGAAACCAAGATAGGAGAAACCTTCACTTAGATTATAGAAAGGTATGGGTGTGGTTCCCTTTAGGTGTTGTAATTCTGAATCTGTAATGGCCCAATAGTGAACTGTGGATTTAGTGAAATTTAGGGACAGACCCGAGGCTTGATAGAAGAGCTGCAGTGTTTCTTTTAAGACTAGACATTCCCCTTGGTCAGCTTTCAAAAGAATAAGCACATCATCACAAAACATAAGGTGAACTAGATTAATGCAATTAGAGAACTTTAAGCCCGAGAGATGGTGATCTTCGACTCTTTTGGCGAGAAGGAGGCTGAGTCCTTCCATGATCAGGATAAAAAGAAAGGGGGAAAGTGGGCACCCCTGACGGAGGCCCCTTTCACTCTTGAAGAAGCAAGAAGGCTCACCATTGATTAAAACCGCGATGTTGGCATTAGTAACACAAGAAAGTATCCATTGACTGAACTTTTCTCCAAAGCCCACAGAAAATAGAATTAATCTTAGAAACTCCCAGTCGATATTATCGAAGGCTTTTTGGATATCTAACTTCAAGACGAGTGCTTTTAAATTTTTTTGCTTGATGGTATGTATGCACTCGTGAGCGGTAGCAATAGCATCTTGGATTCTTCGGCCTTTTAAGAATCCCAGCTGCTCTGCTGAGATACACCTTTGTAGGAAGGGCTTAATTATATAGTAGCTACCTAGTGTTATACTTTAACTTCTAAGCATCATTTCCTTTGTCAATTCTTAATATAATCCCTTCTTATTGCACACCTCATAACTTGAGACTCGTCACAAAAAGGTTCCTAGATACAATTATGATTAAAAGGTCAAATGGATACTTGTATCTAGGAACCTTTATGTGATGAGTCTCAAGTTATGAGGTGTGCAATAAGAAGGGATTATATTAAGAATTGACAAAGGAAGTGATGCTTAGAATTTAAAGTATAACACTAGGTAACTACTATATAATATGTTCAATAAGATTTCTGTGGTGAGGGTTTTCACTCAAGTTCAGAAAAACCATAGTTTTGTTGATGGATTGTCAACGTTTCGGATCCATATGAGGATCCATCTTCAGGACAAGAAGCATGGGTTATTATTTAATAGAGACGCTTCATATAAATGCTAAATGGCTAGAGGAGAGCTTAACTGTCAATTGGGAGGAACCCTAATTCTACAATTATTAATTAAGTTTATTTATAATCTTATATTTCCAGTTATTAAATTATTATTTTATAATTTATTCTTAGGTTTTTTTATATTATTTGGAGTTTCCAATTCATTTTAAATATTAATGTTGTTTTTTATTTAAATTGCCTTTAAAAAGCTTTTTAAATTTTTTATTTTAATGAGAGAATTCTAATGATGTTTACTAATTATTTTATTAAAATTTTATTGAATTTTTTTTATTTATTTAAGAAGATCTAGATTTTTTTTTATTTAGGGATTTTTAGTGTTTAAGTAATGATTAACCAAGGGTTAGAAAAACTTTCATATTTTAAGATTAATTGCATAAAAGTTGTTTTTAATTTTTAATTTAAGGTTTCCTAAAATTGATTGTTTTAATTACTATTCCTTTTTATTAAGGGGATCCAAATTTCATTCAGTTCTAGGTCATTATCCCTATTAAGATTGCTTGGATTTTTTTGAATTTCAATCGCTTCCCTAATGCAACATTTAAATAGGTGATCCTCCTTTACCAGAATTTGTCTCTTCAAGACGTACATGGTGTTTTTTTTTCAAGGAGTGTTCTGCTAAGGCTGAGGTACGAATGCGCTCATTCTTTATGTCGGCTCCATGTTCTTTAATTCTAATATAAAAGGAGCACCCAGTTTCATCAATGTAGCATTTACCACATGAGCATTCAATCTTGTAAATTTCTTTGCATTTGTGCGGATCAACTTTATCTTTGATGGATCGCATATTTTTTTTTATGGTTTCATGTGGTTTGAAGGAGGTTTTAATCTCTTTTTTGTTGAGGACTCTGGCGATTTTGTCTGTTACTCCTTGGATCAAAGGGAGGTAGGTAGTGTTATTAGGGGTTTGGTTATCAGGGGGTTTGGGTGTTATGCTCATTTTTTCTTTTGCTTTCTTGATGGCATTTTTAATGTCTTTTATTATATCCAATGTTTCTGAAAATGTTGGAGAGGTGATATTTTTATTTTTCAAAGTGTTCCTTGTCAGAGATTCTTATGGCTCTTGTGGCTAGGGTTTTAAGGACTCCTAGTTTCTGGTTGGGGTGGTGATGAGAGTGTGTGTGTAAGTAGTTCTTTGTGTGGGTCTTCTTCCTATAAATGGTGTGCCCTAAGATTCCATCGTGTTTCCTATTGATTAGAACATCTAGAAAAGGTATGCTACCTTTTTCCTCAAGTTCCATTGTGAAATTTATGTCATTTGAGATATTGTTTAGGTGTTGGAAGAATTTGTCAAGTTCTTATAGTTTACTTTAGAGACAAGTAAATAAGACTAAGAAAAAAAATATGGAATTTGGAGTACATTACATATGGTATCAGAGCACAGGTTGGTAACACTAGACCTTATGGGCATTAACAGAATTCTATAACAGAATTATGTTTGTTTAATTACTAACAAAGATGAATATTTTATCGTCAAAATGACACGGTATTATCCAACCTTTACCATTATGGCAACCCAGAACGAAGAAGAAATTAACCTTGAAGGAAATGTCAACCAGCAAAATCCTAAACAGAAAAGTGAGAGCAGTTCATCCTCACAAGTGTTGGAAACTATGAGAAGTGTCATAGTGGAACTTCAGAATTTTAAGGTTGATAATGAAAAGATTAAGAAAACAGAGGAAGAACAACAAGAATTGAATGAGATATTATTATGAAATATAGCCAAGAAAAGTAAATCAACGAAAAAAGAGGAAAACAAGGAGACCAACAAACGGTCATCTGAAAAATCAAGCAGAGAATATAAGTCAAACGATATATCCTCAAGCAATACTCAACCAAGAGTGGAATCTCAAACACCCTCTACTAAGAAAATGAAACAATTTGATCACTTTGAAGGTGAATTCAAAAAGATCAAGCCATCCACTTATGATGGAGAATCAAAGACTGGTGAAGAAGTTGAAGCTTGGTTGTTAGACATCAAAAAATACTTTCAAATCTATAATTATACCATTAATATGAAGGTTAGAATGGCCATTTATAATTTAAAAGGGAAGGCTAGTATCTAGTGGCAGGACCTGAAACTAGCTAAAGGATTGAAAGAGAAAATAATGGAGTGGTCAGAATTCAAGAAGTATTTCAAGAAACAATACATATCATAAAGTTCTTATGAAAGAAAAACTAAATAATTTTATGAATTGCGACTAGGACAAATGTCTATGGATGATATAATTAATAAGTTTCTATATTTGTTGAGATTTGTGCCTTATATTAAGGATGATAAAGTGAAAATTCAGAGGTTCTTAAGTTGTTTACCATAGTCTTAGAAGGAAAAAATTGAATTTGACAACCCTAAATCCTTGAATGAGGTGTTTAGGAAAGCCAGAATGTGCTACGAACAGTATAAATAGAGATCTGAAACTCCTAAGATATGGAAAGATAAGAAGCAAGATAATTTGAATCAACGGAAGAAGGGTTTCAAACCAGCTCCTTATCGTAACATGAATAAAGGGTTCCAAAAGAATAATTATACATCTAGAACACAATACGCATAATGAGGGAATAAACCAGTCAATTTGGTATTTAAGAATATCGCAGACAGTCCCAGAGAACCGTTGAAATGTTGGGAGTGTGGAGAGCCCCATCTGCAAAGAAATTTCCCACACTTAAACACAGCAAATAGAACTAAAATTCACAATCTGCAGGAAGCCACAACATTAGGAGATATTGGGAAAAACATACACATAATTAATGTTGCTCTAGAAGGGAGACAAGAAGATCATCGATATATTGTAGTGGAAATTGAAGGTAATCTTTAAAAAAAACAAATATCTATACTAATAGACCCAGGGGGGATTCTAAGTTGCATAACCCCATCACTAGTAGAGAATTGTAAGCTGGAAAAATGAAACACCCTAAGTCTTGGTTAGTCTAATTAGCCACTGGCACAAAAAGAAAAGTATCAGAGTATATTCCTAAGTGTGATATAGGAATAAATTATCAAATTACTTTGGTTAACTTAAATGTGTTACCCTTAGGATATTATGACATTATTATTGATATGGACTAGTTGGAATCACACAAAGTTCTACTAAACTATTACGAAAATTCATTTGTTTATCAAGACAAAAATAATGTAAAAAGAACAATTCAAGGACTAAGAAAACCAGTCTCAGTAAGATAGAAATCAGCCATGCAGCTTAAAAAATGCATAATAAACGGGTGTCAATTGTATGCAATTAAGATAATGAATATACTCAATGAGGATGACAAACCAAAATTGGAAGACTAGGTGGTTTTAAGAGATTTTAAAGATGTTTTTGTTGATGAAATACTAGAATTGCCTCCAAGAAGAGAGATAGACTTTTCTATTGACTTAGTACCAGGATCTGCCCCTGTGTCAAAAGCACCATACAAAATGAGCATTCATGAGTTAACAGATCTTAAAATACAGATACAAGAATTATTAGATAAAGGATACATTAGACCCAATGTATCACCATGGGGAGCACTAGTTTTGTTTGTCAAAAAGAAGGACAAAACATTTTGATTATGCATTGATTATCGATATCTAAATAAAATGACAATAAAAAATAAGTATCCTCTACCAAGAATTAATTATCTGTTTGACCAAGTGAGAGGAGAGAAAATATTTTCTAAGATTAATCTAAGATCCAATTACCATCAAATCCGAATTAAGGATGAGGATATTAACAAAACATTTTTTCGAACGCGATATGGACACTATGAATTTATGGTGATTCTGTTTGGACTCACAAGCGCACCAGCAACTTTCATGTGCTTAAAGAACAATATATTTAGTCAGTATCTAGATACGTTTGTTTTGATATTTATTAATGATATTCTAATTTATTCAAGAAAAGAAGTAGAACATGAAGAACACCTAAGGATAGTACTACAAACATTATGAGAACATCAACTTTACGAAAAGTTTAGCAAGTGTGACTTCTATCAGGAGAAGATATAATACTTGGGACATATTATTTCCAAGGATGGGATAGCAGTACATACAGAAAAGACAAAGGCAATTGTAGAATGGTCTGGACCCACGAATGTGGCAGAGATACGATCATTCATGGGGATAACAGGTTATTACAGAAGGTTTATTGAAAAAAATTCCAAGATCATTTTTCCTATTACGTCCTTACAGAAAAAGGGGGTAAAGTTTATTTGGTCACAAGAATGCCAGGAAAGTTTCAATAAGTTAAAGGAACGGTTAACTACTGCACCAATTATTAAAGTCGTCGATCCTTATAAAGATTTCATTGTTTGTATCGATGCTAGCAAGGAAGATAGGCGAAATTTTATCACAAGAAGGACATGTGATTGCTTATGAATCAAGAAAATTAAAAGATCACAAATGAAACTATGTGACACGTGACTTAGAGTTAGATTTTTTTATTCATGCATTAAAAATATGGCATCATTACTTAATAGGAAGGAAATTTATGATTTTAACAGATAATAGTGGCGTAAAGTACTTATTGAATCAACAAGGATCCAATGCACGACATGCAAGGTGGCTTGCATTTTTAAACGAAATTGATTTTGAAATCAAACATATTAAGGGGAAGGAAAACAAAGTTGCAGATGCACTTAGTAGAAGGACAGATGGTATTTATGAAATAATTATGAGTAAATCTCACAACGATCTCCAAGAAAAAATCAGATCTAGAGGTAAAACGGATGAAGAGTACGTAAAAATAAAAGAAAAAATGTTGAAAGGTGAAGAGGAAACAAACATGACAGATTTCAAAATTGACCAAGAGGGAGTTATGAAGTTTAAAAACAGAATTTACATACCAAATTCGATGGATTCAAAATTGTTAATATTTAATGAAAACCATAAAAATCCTTATCCAGGCCATCCTGGATATCATAAAATGATTTCAGCACTAAGAAAACAGTTTTATTGGCCTAATGTGAAAAATGATACAGCTGACTATTTGTCGAAGTGTTTAGAATGTCAACAGGTAAAGGTGGAACATCAACATCCAATAGGTTTATTGCAGCCTTTCCCTATACCAAAATAGAAATTGGAAGTAATGTCAATGGATTTTATTACAGGTTTTCCAAAAACTCAAAAACAACATGATTCAATTATGGTAGTGGTGGACAACTTAAGTAAATCTGCACATTTTATACCTGTAAAATCCACTTACAAGGTTGTTCATTTTGTAGAAATTTTTAGATTACATGGAATACCAAAGAAGGTAATTTTTTACGGGGATGTTAAGTTTACTTCAAGTTTTTGGAAAGCATTATTTGCAGGTGATCCGGATTTATGTAGGAACACAATGAAATATAGAAATACACATAAACACAGAGATGCAGCAGAAATAAGACTTCATTTCATTAATAACAAATGACTGAAATATGCTTACAGACAGAATGGAAATAAACTAGCTAGGGCGTTGGTAGCTTATCTCTAAGAAGAGATGTGGTCGCTACTGGCCTCTGAACTGTGTTGCAATGAGGCTCGAAGGCCTATTATTATTGAGAAATAATGGAAAACCCTAAACATCCAAATACCTAACCCTAGGAGATGAAATGCCAAGACTATGGGCCTCGTTTGGGTAAGTTGGTACATCA
>SNQJ01S0149597.1:12274-23705 GCA_010110895.2 Picea sitchensis | reverse complement strand
CCCTTCGAATGTTGAAAAATTCGACACTTGTCAACAAACCTTTTGACATTTTCTCGCATGCTTGGCCAAAAATATGATTCGCTCAGCTTTGCGAATGTTTTGTCATGGCAAAAATGTCCTCCTAAGCCTTCGCTGTGTTTTTCCTTTAGCAAATTCTCCCTCATGGAGCAATTTGGAATACACAGTTGATTGCCTCTAAACAACAATACCTCCTGGATCATGTAGTCTATCCATGGGCTCTGATCCCTAAGAACGGGATTCTCAGCTGCTTCATATGCTTCTCCAAAGTCTGCATCTCCGGCATACATGTCCTTTAGATTCTCAAAACCCAATGTTTTGACTCGGAATTCCTGCAGCAACAAACATTTCTTGCTCAAAGCATCATCCACTTTGTTAGCAGTCCCTGAAATGTGTTTGATTACAAATGTAAAATTCTACATATACTCTACCCATTTAGCATGTTTCTGATTCAACTTCTATTGATGACTCACAAACTGCAATGCATGATTATCACTGTACAATATAAATTCCTTTGGGATCAAGTAATGTCTCCACTTCTTCAACGCCTGTATGATAGCATAAAATTCCTTATCATACGTGGAGTATTTCATCTTTGCTTCATCCAGCTTCTCACTGAAATAGGCAACTGGTCTGTCCTCTTGACTTAGGACCGCTCCTATGGCGTATCCTCTTGCATCACATTTCACCTGAAATGTCTTCATGAAATCTGGTAACACCAACACTGGTTGCTCTGTGATCTTCCGCTTCAACAGGTTGAAGCTTTTCTCAGCCTCTTCTGTCCAATGAAAAGACTTATGCCGCTTCTTCACTGTATCCATCATTGCGACACTGATTCCACTAAAATTTCGAATGAATTTCCTATAGAAACTAGCCAAACCATGGAAACTCCTCACCTCAAAAACATTTCTGGGTGATGGGCAATGTTTAATTACTTCCACCTTACTTGGATCCATTTTCAATTCATTCGCCGAAATGACGAACCCCAAGTAAATGAGCTATGTCTTCATAAATGAGGACTTCTTCATGTTTATCAACAACTTCTCCTGTTGTAGCTTTCTCATCACAATGGCCAAATGTTTCAAATGTTCATCCTTCGTCTTGCTGAAAATTAGTATATCATCCAGGTATATGACAACAAACTTCCCCATGAACTCCTTTAGGACTTCATTCATCAGCCTCATGAATGTACTCGGTGCGTTTGTCAAACCAAACGGCATGACCAACCATTCGTACAAACCTTCGTTTATTTTGAATGTTGTTTTCCATTCATCACCTTCCCTCATGCGAATCTGGTGATATCCACTCTTTAGATCAATCTTTGAAAAATAATTCGCCCCACTCAGGAAATCCATCAGATCATCCATTCTCGGCAGTGGAAATCTGTACCTGATGGTAATTTTGTTGATTTCTCTTGAGTTTGTGCACATTCTCCAACCTCCATCTTTCTTCGGACTAAGCACGGTCAGAACAGCGCACGGACTCAGACTTTCTCTGACCAATCCTTTATCCATCAGCTCCTGCACTTGCCTTTTGATTTCCTCATTTTCTTGTGGCGTCAATCTATACGCATCCTTCTTCGGAAAACTTCTTCCTGGTATGAGATAAATTTGATGACTCACACTCCTCATCGATGGCAACGAATGAGGTAATTCGTCTACGATGATATCAGCGAACTCCTCCAGCAGTCCCTGAATCTCAACTGGTAAGTCATCCACTCTCGTGCTAGTCAGGACAATTCTTGGTTTCCTGACCACAAATAATTATGGATCTTCCTTCTTCTCCATCTCTGTGAGAAGCTCCTTCCCACTCATGAGAAGTATTGTGCTACTTACTTCCAGCTTTACCTCCTGATCCTTTATTGAAAGCAACATATGGGTTCTCCCATTTTTCTCCAGGGTATAGGTGTTCATTCTCCCATCATGAACCACATTTATGTCATATTGCCATGGTCTACCCTGTAATAAATGGCATACATCCATGGGAATAACATCACACAGAATCTGATCATTATATCCCCCAATTTTAAATTCAACTAAACATTGTTTAGTGACACTTACCTGGTGTCCTTTTTGTAGCCATGAAACCTTGTATGGGCTGGGATGATCAGTCGTCTCTAGCTCCAAATTTTCCACCATCTCGATTGAAACGAGATTATCCGTGCTACCATTGTCCACAATGACCTTGCATTTCCTATCCTTGGTTTTACAGGCTGTCCTGAACAGTCTGGTCCTTTGGAATGAGGTTTCCACCTCCTTCTCAGGTGTCAAAAGAACTTTATGCATTCCAAGTGATCTTCCGCCTTCTGCATCTTCCGTCTCATAATCACGCTTCTGATCTTCCGCGATGTGAGCTTCTCCGGTGTCTTTCTTTTTTTCTGGACACTCGAAGGACTTGTGTCCATTTTTTCCACATGTGAAACATGTGATAATTCCTCCTCGGCCTCTTCCCCTACCTCGAGTACGAGGAAAAGTATTTGCGTCAGCATAATCTCCTCTCTATTCATTATGTTGTCTCCTCGGCTCAGCATATTGTTGTACTCGTTGTGACGTTCCACCCCTTTCAATTTTACCCTGAGGTTTCTTCCATTCCTCCTTGGGCTTCGGATACTTCTCCTGGGAAACTGCCTTGCCTCTGGGCTGACTCCTGCCTCGCCCTCGTTGACCTTTCTTACAGCTCAACTTCTCTTCGGCTTTCAGAGCCATCTGGTAAGAATCCTCAACTGTTTGGATGGTTTCCATACTTAATTCATCTTGAATTTCATACCTCAGGGCATTCAGATACCTGGCCACTTTCTCATCATTGCTCTCCCGATGACCTGCTCTGATATTGAGCTTGTAAAAATCCTCGGTGTACTCTTTTACCGTCATCAACTTCTATCTCAGGTTCTGCATTCTCTTGAACAGTGTGATCTGATAGTCCCTGGGGATGAACTTTGCCTTCATGTTCGCAATCATTCGATCCCAGCTTTTGATCTTTTGTTTACCTTTGGAACGTTTGTCTGCCTGAAGCTCGTCCCACCATAATTCTACGTGTCCCTTCAATTTCATGACAGCATGCCTTATTTTTTTATCCTCTTCGATATCTTCATAATCGAAGTAGGTATCAAGAGCTCGAATCTAATCCAACAGCTCTTCTGCATCCAGACTTCCTTCATAGATGGGAATGTCCATTTTTGTCTTTGAACTCATCCGAGTGATAGCCTTAATCAGTCGCTCGTTGGTTGCATCTTCAGCTGCAACTTCTCCTTGTGGTTCAGCCTCAACCTCATTGTCGGAATCACTAAGATCCCCTGCACTAGCTGTGCGTCTTTGAGCTGTTTCCATCTCATTGAGTCTCGCTTTGAGATCTCATATCTGTCTTTCCATCTCTGGATTTCCTGTCGGCCTACCTCTTCTCCTCACCTCCCGGTCTTCTGGGTCAGGTGATTTCCTCTCTCTTCTGGGCGACATGGTGAAATTCTTCTTTCTCTTTGTTGCAGAAAACAAAGAGCTTATCCCGATCTGATACCACTTGATGGTGCTAGCGCCACCCGCGTGCCCCGCTCCCACCAGGAACTTCTCTCCCCTAGGCCCGAAGAGCTAAACTACTCTTCATCTTCCTATCGAAAGTTCTCACTACCCACAGAACTATTCTTACGACCTCCCTTCTACCTATCGGGAAATCGGAACTCACTGGATCGCGAGTCTGGCATTTACGGATTTGGGTCTCACAAACCCCCAAAACCTCGATGAGTATTTACTTCTCGCTTTTCTCATTTCCTATCGGGAATTACTCTATCGAAAAATCACCATTCATGCGGTCGTGAGTCGCTGCTTCCGTGAACCCCCGATTCACGAATTCTGATTCCACCTGTCCCTTACTCTGACGCCTGTGGTCCCCACTCCAATGGATCTCGGAATTTTGCGTTTCAGAATTTCACGATTACTGATGCGCGATGTCATAGGTCCTTCCAAGTCCTGATCCCCAATATGGGCGACACCTGTCAATATCAAATTCTATCACTGTGGGACCCGTCGCAATTCGGAGTTTCGCGAATTCTCCATGATTCTCTTGACACCAAGATCTCCGAAGTGCCGAACTCCGACTCCCAGGGATCTTGCACCACATGTCCCAGCAACGATCAATGGTTCCAGCTGCGTCAGGAAATCGCTAATCGCGATTTCAACAGACATAAAACTCCTGTCTCTACAAACCCCGATGAGCCAAATCTCGATGGCTCTTGGCTCCTCCTTGCGCTGTAAGATGTAAATCCTACGCAACCTTTCCAAGATCTGGCGGCTGTCGAAACTTCGCTAATCTCCCCTGCGAATCCTGACTGTCAACTCCCCCTTCTTGAGGATTTCTAAAAAATGACCAAGTACTTCTGTCGAGACTTGTTCTCCACGCCTGTGCTTACAGCTCCTGCTCGAAAACCTCCTCGACCCAAAATCCTTGGGCTCTCTTTCACGATATTTCAAAGGCGCTAGAACTCATGAGATTTCTCCCACTCTGACTCCTCCAGATAGATTCGTGCGCACTCCTCGCGCTTGGCATTCAACAGCTTCTCAAGTGTTGAATCCTTCAGACTCTGCGCACTTCCTGCAGCAGCAGTCCTTAGCTCCTTGCTCAGATTCACGACTGAGTCCTCTTCTTCTTCGGTCTGTACCTTCCTCGCACGGATTCAACAACCCAAATCGACTTCTGGGTGAATGAGAACAACAGTTAAACTACTGAGCTCTCATCAACGCACTCCTTGCGGATGAATTCAACTGCACTCTTTGCAGGAATCTTTTGACTCAAATAGAGAAACAATTGAAACTCATTCTCTTCCTTCTCAAACTTCAGTTTCAAACCTGAAATCTTATGCACAACATATACAAAGAAAATGCATAACCATAAAACATACATTCAAGAGCACAAACACAATACACACAGAGAAACAACTCCAGACATGAATTTGAATCAAAGACTCTCTTCTATTAACTCAAATCTGTACATGGGTGTTCTTCATAGATTTCTCTGCTTTCTCCTCTCTTCTGAATGTTGCTTGATAATTCTGAATCCTGCTACAATGTACAAAGGAGGGTGTCTATATCCGTTTTCCCTCTTGGACTCTATGCTATCAAATCTACCATTAAAATCTACCTACCAGCATTAACCTTTTTAAATGCCATCTATCTACCTAAGGACGGGAGCTTAAAGGCTCAAGGTCCAATACAATATACAAGGTGTGCTTCATTAAATTCACACATTAATGTTTGGCGCAACCAATATCAAAGTAAAGTTCAAAAAGAAAATTTGTTGGCTTGTCCAGCTGTCTTCCGTTCCCCGCTGGCTCGCTTGATGAGTGAGCGATGCTCCTGCATCACCTATGTATTTTACAGTGTAACTATTCAGACTTTGATTATATATATATATATATATATCATAATTTTGGAATTCAAAATATCAATTTATTGTTTCATATTTGATTTCTTAAAGTTGATGGAAAAAAAGTGTCAAAGTTGTTAGTTATCAACTAATGTTTTGTATATTCTCCTTTTTACAATGCATTAAATTAAGCATCAATCTCTTAAATACTTTTCTGCTATGTATTAATTTAAATGCTTCATTTTATGTTAACTATGGACTGTCTTAAAAACAAATGATAAAATTCAACATATTTCATTGTGGATAGTTGAACTCTTGGGCTTATCCTACTATGTATTAATTTAAATGCTTATTTTTATGTTCACTGTGGACTGTTCAAAAACACAGATAAAATATGGTTAAAAATTGTCATAGAATGATATGGTATTTTTTATACATGTATGCTTTTTATAAATAAATAAAATTTTCAACCATATTGTATCTCTTCTTTTCAACCATATAAAGAAGGGCATGTATAAAAAACTCAACTCATTTTGTAGGATATAATGATATGGAATTTATTTATAGTTTTGTAAGGAGGATCAATTCTAAAATATAATTTTCATTGGAAGATTATTTAAATAAAATTAATATTTATGGTAAGAAAATAGATTTAACTAATTTGTTGATAATAGATTATGATATAAATATAGATTAACTAAAATAAATATAAATAATACGAGAAAATATGATTCTATTGACATATCATCAAATAGGTTTGGAAGAATAATTTTAGTAGAATAATTTTATATTAAAATATTTATTTGTTTTCTAGTTACTAATGACCCTGTTGGTTACATAAATGCACTTAACTAATAAAAAAAACTAAAGTAAAGATAGGCATATGAGATCTACTAAATAAATGAAAAGAAAAAATTAGATTGTGAAATAATACAAGAATGTGTTTTTATTTATCTATTTAAGAATATGCAAAGCCAATAATACATGAATGTGTTGTTTATATATTTAGGAATATGCAAACCTAATAGATGGACAAGAAAAAAGTGAACTACCAAACATACAATATTGTATCCTTTCATATCTATTTAAGAATATATGATAGTAGACAACACTTTAAACCATGCAAAACCTATTTGAGAAGATATGGTAGTAGATAACACTTTAAACCATGCAAAGCCTATGTTGGTATGAACTGCACTAAAAGGAAGAAATTTTCATGATCTACCAATTTTCTTTCAGAAAACTTGTGTTTGATTTTGGAAGAAGGTAACCAATGTGGGATTCAAAGGAGGAGGTATGCATTCAAGCATTGTATTTTAGACATGCCAAGGAACAACACATACCCCTTGTACAACTCAGATAACATGTATGAAAGGGAATTACATTAGTAAAACGATTTGAAGGCTATGGTTTAGTACTATTCACATAAACCCACATTTTTGTAAGGGTCAGTGATTCACTTGACTTTAGGAAAGGTTGTATTAATTTTCTTTCATAAAACTTGTGTTTAATTTTGGAAGAAGGTAACCAATGTGGGATTCAAAGGAGGAGGTATGCATTCAAGCATTTTGTTTTAGACATGCCAAGGAACAACACATGCCCCTTGTACAACTCAGTTAACATGTATGAAAGGGAATTACATTAGTAAAACGATTTGCACGCTATGGTTTAGTAATATTCACTTAAATCCACATTTTTGTAAGGGTCACTGATTCACTTAAATTAGGAAAGGTTGTATTAATTTTCTTAACTTTGTTAGAGAATATCTATTAATTACAATTGTAGCAGACCTCCCATTTCGTTCGACAACAAACCTCTCATAACAAGTGCAATTTTTTAATTTTGTTTGTGTGTGCATGTGTAAAAGGGTAATAAAGACATTATACTCTGCGTCGCAACACGATGATGAAGATGACGCATGCAACTCTGATAACAACATAACAACCTAAGACACACATCAAGCATCTAGAAGCAATGAACGACAACCAACCGACAAAAAAGTAAGACTGACTACCCACCCATCCTACTCTGCAATGGTTAGGACCTCCAAGACACATAAGCAATGCTCAAGCCTAGGTTCCCATCGATTTTGACCATTTAAGGTCTCAGGGCTGGCGACTGTTCTAAGGAATCGGGAGGTGTCTACATACCACCCCCAAACAACAAGTCCAAGCCGACAAAGCTAAATAACAACATCAAGATCATTCAAGGCCCTTTTCTCCACATTAATCAATTCTATAGATCTTTCAAGAATATTTAAAAGTGGCCCTTTAAAGTATTTTGCATAAGGTAGACATTGAAACACTTTATTTATGCCCATAATGAATACTATGTTATTTATATAAGGTCTCACAATACACACTCTTACACTCTTAATTGTTACAATAAATTTTGATGATGCAAGAAGTAAATAACCGACTATCATTCATTATATTGACATTCCCTTGCACACAAGAAGTAAAACCTAAACATTATGTAATACGCCATGCAAAACATTAATTTTCATGTGCACAAGAATTAAGTAAGTTTAAAGCCATCTTTCAAGAATAAACCAGATAAAAGAAAAATATCTAAACCACCATTTACTACGTAAATCCAAATGCGTAAGAACCCTAAAATCTATGACTATCATTCACGACATACAATCCACTTGCGCAAGAAGTGATAACTAAATCATCAATACTACATCCACATTGTTATAAGGTGCAAGAGACTCGAGTGCCTTGCCTTACCACTCCTTTATAACCCAAGCACACCTAAGTGTACAATGAACTTAAGGAACTTGTTTCCATATCTCTTTTTAAAAGGGGCAATCTTATAAGAATCAACATAAAAGAAAAACGAGGGAAACTATCAACATTATCGTACATTCTAATCAAATCATCATCAACATAATGTCATCCTTCTTTTATAAAGCAACATACCAACATGTGATTGGCGGGATTTCCCAACCCCTTGGCCTCGAATGTACAACTAAGGTGATGACATCCATAAGCCACAGGGTGCATTTTAAAAGAATCTAAGCCTACTCCATCATGGATACCTTCATTTATAGATGTGGAAATAAATGGGAACATGAATATAATTAAAAAGGTGAGTAAGATCAATTACATGGGGATTTCATCATATATGATTACCATCATTACGCTATGAATACAAATAGGAAATGAATAAAAATAAAATATCAAGTGAAAACCTCTCTCTACATTCAAGCCACTCTTCCATAACTAGAGAAGGTATGACCTAGGCATAAATCTTAGTTGTAGTATGATTGTAAAATAAATTTTAAACTAAACAAAAATTTAATCCTGAATAATGATAAACTGAAATAAAAATTTAACTGGAAAGCACTTTAATCTCAACTTGAGGCTCCTTTTAACTTCCTAAATATAAATGTCATTTAATAAATGGCAGGGAGGAAAAGGTGTCAGTCAACTGTTAAGGTTGATTCTAATATTGATTAAATGATGCATATTTACCCTCTACGCTGAGCTTGTTATTTCTTTACGGTTCAAGTATACAAATCAACCTTTAGTTTATTTACTTTTTTAAAAAGATACTGATCGATGGCATACCAATCATGTCAATCTAAATAAGGATGACAAGCATCTAAACAAGGCAACTTGTAGTCATCCTAAAGAGACAAATCGAAATCTTTGAACAACAAAACGTTGTCATCCCTGAGGCAACTCGTGGTTTTTGTTTTTAGGAAGTGACAGTGAGGAGTAAATCCCGCGTGCATTTAAGATTTGACATTGATCCACTACAGGACTATATCACTGCTCAAAAAGAAGAACATTAACCATTTACTGTTGGACAAAATCAATGCCTATCCTTCACTAAGATGTCATGGTCATCTATAGGTAAAATAAAAATGCAGTCAACATGGCCTTCCTAGTGATGTAAATCGTGTGGGTAAATGCCCAGCTATAAAACATTCGTGGTTAATTAATGCAAGGTTACGCCCACCTCCAGATATTTTTCTAACCATTGCATATGTTTTTGGTGTGTAATATCCTTAGACTGTTGAATATGCCAGTATACATAAATATTATCTGTAACATGAGAAAATGTTTTCATTTTATCTACTAGAGGAATAGACAGTCAGTATATATGTGAAACGTAGCAAAACAAAGACCGGTAAGGTTTGACAGGATAAAAAAAACATCAATTATAGTCCTGGGTACCCTTAATCCACATGTTTTTAACAGAGGAAGGTTCCTTCGCAATTATAGGGATACTAAGGAATAATAGTCTAAAGATCCATGCAAATTCTTAAATGTATTCCAAGAATTCACACGGATTGAACAATCTTAAATCCTATTATGCGGAGCTATTCATTATGAAATTTATACAAGAACATGATCAGACAAAAACAATCACCTTAAACTAACACATGCATAAATATAGCAGACCAGTCCCAGCAAAACCAAGAAGGATTAAACTTATCCCTCGATACACAATGCAGATTTACAGTTATCTAAGAAAATAACATAAAAAAAACTCAGGGTGAGGATTTGATCCATCAAATATAAAACGTGATAAAATGAGATAGTGACAAGATAAAAGCATGTCGAGTTTAGGGAAAAACTTTGCCAACAATCAAATTCTGCAGGGTTAAAAAAATGCTTTAGGATGCATGGCAATCCTTCATCCCAAGACAATGACATAGGTAGACGGATGAGTTCGTCCTTCGCTTCACCATCTTCGCATAGAAAAGCAGGGCGTTGAGACCCATAGGTCTTTTAATTATAAGGCGACGACCGTAGATCAAGCTCCTAGCCGACTACTCAAGCAAGGACTGGCATGCTAGGGATGAAGGAAAAAAATCGCATGGGTCACAGTCAAACACCACAGGGCGGTCACAACATGCGGGAAAACAAGGCCATAGGAGATGACAACCAAAGAGCTAGGCTAAGAAAATTTTAGCTATCAATCTAAACATCCAATGTACTTACATAATCAACATGCAAATTCAATCATAAAACCTACAAAATTCTACCATTCAAACAAAGAAAGTGTAACATTGCATGTTCGCCCACTCCGAGTGACGTCCATTCACTTCGTGCAACTCTCGCTCGCTCACTGTCGAGACTTCACCGGTACCTCCCAGGCAATTCTAGGTGTACTCTTCTTCCCCCTTAGCCCCCGGAGCCACAAAGGGGCCACGCACACTATCCAGAGGTTTCATCTAGCTCCCAGCTCGCCTCGCAAGGCCGAGATACCACTCCTCTTCGAGTTGGGTATCCCAACTCCCACAAGTAAATCAGTCAAGTCAATAATTCTGCAGCATAATGTTACACGAATAGAAGATGATCCTTTATCCTTCTTCTTCCTTAATTTTATAGAGTTTCGAACTTCCTTTATTTCCTAAAATCTCATTTAATTAAACTTTTAAAAATAAATTCCAAAACATTCCTCTCCGTACAAGTGTCACCCATCCCTTTCACTCCTCCATTATTTAATTTCTTTAATTAATTAATTGTCTTATTTCCCTCACCCACCTAGAGTTACTCCTAGAATCACTCCTAGGTGTCCCCAAATCTTCTTACAAGTTTTAATAGCTTTCCCTTTTATTAAATTGTTAATTCATTTTAAAATTAGAAAGCTCTTAAATGGTAGATTCTTTACTAAGTTGACTTTCCACTTTTTCCCGTAAGTTCCCATTTTTCCCTTTTTATGTTACCTCTCTTCCCTAGTTTCCTATTTTTTTTATTTTCCCTCTTTCCCCTTTTACTTAGAACTCAAAAAGGCAAGTGTGACCATTAACCCCTTTTTCCCTTTTCTGATTTAATTAGTATATTTAATCTATTAAGGTAATAAAACAATTAATTCCCTTTTTAAATTTTAATCCAACATGATTTATTTTTGAAACATTTCATTTCTTACTCCCCTCATGTTACAAGATTTAACGAAGATCGTGATTATTATTTAAGTTGTTTTTATTTCATTTTATTTTATTTATTTATTATTATTTTTTTAAGGGTAGACAAAATTTTACCCCTAGTGTAATTTAGACTTAGAACTTAAATTTTGTACTGGGTGACATTTAATTAGGGAA
>SNQJ01S0149597.1:0-12264 GCA_010110895.2 Picea sitchensis | reverse complement strand
TGCCACTCGCCTCTTGTGTTTCTTTTGCGCAACGTTCCCTTCAGGATGCACCATGTGCTCCAAGGGTGCCACTCGCCAACTTGACTGATTGATAGACATCAATAACCCCTGGAGTCGGTGAACTTGTGGGAGACTAAGGGCTCTAAGGAATAAGGCCCTCGCCTTATTGTGCTCCCCTTAGAATCATCGTGAGCGACTATCGCAGTCTACCCTCATGGCATTGTGGATCCTCTCGAACTAGGTAATCGTTAACCTACAGTTCGAGCCACAGTGGGAGTGCTAGTAGGTTGTGTAAGGGTTGTTGTCCACACCTCTCCCTCGACCTCTCTAGAAATCATGTGTGGCCCCTTTACTCCATATGTGAGTCTGGTCGACAAGCTATCATCAGCCTGCATCATCAACAATCATATCAGAACATGTCCACATCATATCATCAAATCAAATATACTAAAATCACAGTAAACAATCAACCCCAAAGAACACTTCCTGACTCGATCCGGAGTCCAAGGGGTCCCGCCGATGCCTCTGCATCCTCAAGGTCAAAAACCCTGCACACTCAGTAAAACCGAGTCAATAGCACCTGTCCATGTCGAAGCAGTGAAACATCATGTCATCTATCATATCACATCATAATCAAGGATAAATGTTTTCTTATCATAAAAGTCGAGATCACTTGTGAGAAAGTGTCCTCAAAGAATAAGTTTTCTCAGTGCGCCAGAGCGGGATGTTACATAGTGTTATAGTAAAATCTCAAATCACAGTAATCACTTGTCAAATGCTCAACAAAAATCATCGTAATTCGCTCAACAAAATATTGAATATCGCTCAAAAATCAATGTAATCACTCAACAAGATGAATGTAAATCGCTACTAAAGGGAGGGGTTACAAATAAAATGATTTTTAAGAGTAAACATCAAAATAAACATAGAGGCTAAGGAGGGTATAAATTCCATGAGAGAACTTTATGCTAGCATAGAAAAGATCCTACAGTTATTATCCATGCACAGGAAAGCAAGGCATTTGAATCTAAATCTTTAACAACGGAGTGAAAGACTGACGATTTGGCTCCTATCTGACTGCTTAGGCATGGAATAATAACTTAAAGGATAAAGGAAATCAGAAGTTAAAAACACAATCTGCATCCAGACCTTCTCCATGGAGAACAATAATGAAAAAAAAAATAATCAAGGAATACAGAAAACACAGGCATGAGATACAAAGCACAGAGAAGGTTTTGAGTCTGGGTCTAATTCTGTCCACGTGCAAATAGAGAGTAACTCAGAAATAAAGGATACTTTGGATAGCAAGGGATTCTTACTGAATGAATCAAGTGAAAAGGGAATTACAATTACCGTATAAATACATGGGAAAGGAAAGCTCATGGGAATGGAATCTTCATCCGAGTAAAGTAAAACAAACAAGTGTAAGATAAATTTCATTGCAAGTAACAACTTTAATATGCATACCTTAGCCAAATGTGAATGCTCTGAAGTCGTTATCCCGTGCACGCTCTGTCCATCTCCTGCTTGCCAATCGACATGACCTCACCGATACCTCCCAGACAACACTAGGGGTACTCTTCTCCCCCCTGAATTCTCCGTGCTGCAAAGGGACCAAGCACACAATACCAAAGAACGATAGCACCCATCTTGCCTCGCAAGGTTGAGCTACCACTCTTTACTCGAGATGGGTATCCTAACTCCCACAAGAGAAAGTTCAGTTAAGTTAAAATTTCAATAGCATAATGCTATGCAAGTCAGATGTGTTTCACACTCCTCCTTCACCATCTCTTTTATAGAGTTTTCGAGTAATTAGTTTCCCAAAATTCTCATTAGATTCATTTTTCATTAATTTAATTAGGAAAAACCTCACCCATACACATGTTGCTTGATCCCCTAGTTGCACAATTTATAATTAATTAAAATTCTCTATTACCCTCACCCACCTAAAAGCATTCCTAAAATCGCTCCTCGGTGTCCCAAAATTCCCTTACAATTCTTAAATGAATTACGCCTTACTTAATTCCTAGTTGAGTTCATAAATAGAAAGTTCCAAAGGCTAGATTCCTTACTAAGTTAGACATTCATCTTTCTCTTTAAGTTTCCCCTTTTCCTTAAGTTCCCCTTTTTCTTTAATTTTCCTTTTTTCTTTAAGTTTCATTTTATTTTAAATTTGTCCCTTTTTCCATTTTAACCAAAAATTAGTTTAGCAAGTGTAGATAAAACAACCATTTTCCCTTTTAACAAATTTAATCCTCCATTATAATTTATTTTTACTTTAATAATTAAGTTGAATTTCTTACCCCCTTCTTGTTACATGTTTAATTAATTTTTCTTTATCCACATGTTCTACTTAGACCTAAATTTTAATTTCCCTAGGTTGGTCGACAATTTTTAAGGGAAAAATTCTTATTAAAATCTACTTATCATGCCATTCGTTTTAAAGCTGACCAGGTCCTAAGGAGGCATAATTTTCTAGCCACTAGGTTTATTAACATATCATAGTTAAAATCGTGATGTGCCCTTTAGGATGCACTACGTGCTCCAAGGGTGCCACTCGCCTCCTTCGGTTTTCTTTACGTGATGTGCCCTTCAAGACGCACTATGTGCTCCAAGGGTGCCACTCACCTCTTTTTGTTTTCTTTGTGCAATGTTCCCTTCAAGACACACTACATGCTCCAAGGGTTCCACTCGCCTCTTGAATAAATTTGGTAGATGTCAAAACCCGGGAGTCAATACTCCACCAGGTGATCTTGTGGGGGACCAAGGGCCTCTAAGGAATAATGCCCCTGCCTTATTGCATACCCTTTAGAATCATCGTGAACATCTATCACAGTCTTCCCTCATGGAATCATGGGTCTTCTCGAACTAGGTAATCGTTAACCTATAGTTCAAGCCATGGCAAGAGTGCTAGTAGGTTGTGGTAGAGATGGTGCCACACCTCTCCCTCAATGTCTCTGGTTGTTGTTTTTGACCCCTCTACTCCAAATGTGAGTCTGATCGGAAAGATATCGTCAACCTGCATCCATCAGCGAATCATGTCAGCAATAATAATCAATCATCATAACATCTAATCATATGTACATGGGTAAATTCACGGAGGTGGGTAACACTTTCGTGAGAATCAATTCTCCAAAATTCCGAAAGACTTTTTTTTGGCCGAACTAATATTTGTTTCAGCCGGAAGTTCTATTTTTTTGGCCGAAATATGTTTTAGCCGAACCTTTGAATGTCAAATCGAACGATATCATAACAACACCCTCAATTTTCATGTACAATTTTAGCCGGATGGATTTTTTTCATCCGATAACAACTTTTTGGCCGAAAGATATTTCGACCGAAAAGTTCTTTCTGCCGAAAAAAACTTTTGGTGGAAATGTTCTTTCGGCCGAAATAAGTTTTTGGCTAAAATGTTATTTCGGCGGAAAAGATGTTTATATATTATTCACACATCGAAACTATTATGGTTTTTCTAAGTTCTTGGCAATAGTGTGAGTGTGAGTGTTAGTGTTAGTGTGAGCGTCAATGTTAGTGTGAGTGGTAGTTGATTCTATTGGCCGATTGCGGGCAGGTGGACATCGGAGCTCCAGGCAGGCCGGTCTTGGAGCTGCAGGCAGGTATTGGAGTTGCGAAGCTCCGGACCTACAAGTAAATTTCGAGTTACCGCTTTCCGTTCTCTTTCATTTCCCTATATTACATCTTGTAATTAGACGCCTATTGTTTTTCAGTAGTTCCTTAATTTGTTTCCGGATATATACTAGATCTATTAAATATATTAGGAATCCCCTTTGAAACTTTTAAATCATTAACCATGCTCTGCATCTTTGATTTAAGTTGGAAACTACACCGCTCCTTCAACTTGAGAAACAAGTTCTGCTCATTATCAATATTTACACTCCTATCAAACAACAATCTTCGAGCTAATTAAAATTATAATTGTGCAATTTTGATTTCCCGAATGTTGGTCATAATATGTTGTTACAATGTTGATACATTATCTATATGTTGTTATAGTATTGCATCAAAGATACATTTAACATACTGCAATAATGTATGTTAAATGTATCAATGTATGTTGTTACCATAAAGATATGTTGTCCAATACATTTAATGTTGCTACAGTATTGAATATTGAATAAAACAAGATACATTGAATTTGTGCTCATCTTTCATTGCATAAATGATATTGTTGATCTTCTATTTTAAATTTCAGTTTCATATACTTCCACTTGGCGCGTAGTATGGCGTTGATAACCAAAATCCCGATCAATATGCCTTGAAAATGTTGAGTAATTAGTAATAATTTAACTAGATCGAACTACGAACATAGAATCACAATCCATATAATTTATTCATTATTCCCTATGGAAATATGTCGACGTTCACTATGCTCTATGCAAATCTACGTGATCACAATCAATTCTCATTATGCTCTATGTACTACGAACATGGTGTTCCAAGAGTGAAGATAAATGAACATAGAGTTGTCATAAATGTTTTAGGCTTCTCAAACATGTATTAGTGAAAATAAGCTAAATTTCGTGAGACATTTTCATAAGATGACATTTATGGAGGAGTTTAACTTATTTAAAAAAACATCTAAATTAATTTTTATTTACAAATGGTTGATGTAATTGTAGGTAGTGATTTTGAAATCTTTTTGTTTGGAAAAAAAATAAACTAATATTTTTGTGTATTATATATATATATATATATATATATTACAAAATTTATACATTCTAATTTTCTTCTGTGTATTATAATTTTTTTGACAGTTTGACAGTTAAATTGTTTGTCATTAATTTGTTGTAAAAAACAATAAAAGAAATTAGGAAATCGTTAACATTCTTTGTTAAAGGTTTGAAAATAGACATCAAAGTTGTGGAAACTCTCAAATTTAACTGGCTATTCCAATATGAAATTCCAACTCCGATCTATAGAGAACAACAAAAATATCAATAAATTTGAAATTCCTAACTGTGATATATAAAGAACAACAAAAATATAAATAAATGAAGATAGAAAATAATGTATTTTAGCCAAATTTGAAATTCCAACCTTGATCTCATGATCTATAGATAACAACAAAAATATAAATAAATGTACTTAGTAAATAATGTCTTTAGCCAAAATTGGGTCAGATTCCTAAATTGATATGATTTGATTTGTAAGTGTTAATATATACGAGAGAGAAAGGATAACATCTATCCTCCTAACATTAATGTTTCTCTTTAGCTCACATATAATATGTCCATTAGCTCACATTAAATATAATTGTTCTCACAAGTATTTGGTCAGCTTGCAAGAAGCTTCCATGTTTATGTTTTCGTCTCATTCATCACTTGATGGAAAAAATATATTTCTAGAACAAACCTAACCCTACAAGATAAAGGTTTTCCCTTTGTCAATATATTTTCCTGTGAAATAATAAAAAAAAAATTAATATAACCACATGTGTTTCTAATCTTAGTTGTATCTTCAATGTGAAGCCTCCTTCAATCCTTTAAAAACCACTATCTCAGATTTTTGGAAATAAAAAATAACAATATTTCCCCATATTTTCCTATTAAGTTAGGATGCTTGTGAATCTTTATGAACCCATGTACCTCAATTGACCTATGGTATTGTATTTTTCATAACATGGACTGTGTTTATGTGTATAAACCAATTTGTAGAATTATGTTCCTTATTATTTAATAAAATTATTATTCGATATCTAAAATGCTATTTAGATCCATTTAGTTATTCTTTGATAAATGTTTGTGCCGTGTGCTTCGACACTACTTTATTAGTATGATCAGATTGACATAATTAAGGGCATATTTGTTAAACATCAGTGTTATACATATTTATGTCTTCAGATGTGCATTTGATGAAAATTTATGTCATTTGATGGAAATCTAATGGAGACAATCAAACTATTAAATCATTATTGTTATACTTGCATAAATGTAAATCATGACTGGTATACTTGCATAAATCTAAATCGTGACTGTTATACTTTCATAAATATATATGTCTATTATCTCACATATAATATATATGTGATCTAGCTCACACATAATATATGTAAGGCCATGTCCATGTACAAGGACATGCCTGAAGTCCGGCTTGTCCCTCTACATGGACAATGCCATATTCAGCCCTGTCCCTTAGCTTAGTAAACTATGCATGTTGGAAAATATGGAAAATATATTGGATGATTGAATTTCAAAACAAAACATCCCAGAAAAACATTTTCTAGATCACAAAGATAATGTAAGAATATCACCTAAACTACTCCATTAGCATCATTGTAGACATTACCATTTGGAACCATTAATTTTGTGACAATTAAGACTCACTCAATTTCATCTTCTTCAAAATGTATACACCATTAAATCTCACATTACTATTTGTAGAAATAGACTTCATTACCACCATAAATTTTGTGACAATTAAGACTCACTCAATTGCATCTTCCTCAAAATATATATCCCATTAAAATTCACATTACTATGTTTAGGTTAAGAACCAAATATCAATATAGCATAGAAAAACCTCAAAAATTCATTACTATGTTTAGTTAAGAAACCAAATATCAATATAGCATAGAAAACCCTAAAAAGTACTCAACACCTTAGTGAGAAAGAGATAATTTCAAATAATAATCCTCTTTGAAGGGGCAACCTCCTTTTACCCCACTTAAATGTTCAAGTACAAGATGATCTAAAATGAAAATGTCTCCTTGGTATATATAGGAGACTAGAGGTATAATTAGAACTAATGGATTGTGTTTGCATTACAAATAAAATAACATTACTAATATAATATGCCCCACCATGGTAATGAGCCAATATTAGGCTTTACATGCCCTCCCTTGAGACAAGTGTTGTCCTAATGCTTTAGTAACTCGGATGCTTCAGATAAAAGACTCATCTTTCCCAAGTGGGAATCTTCAAATTTAGTGTTTCCATTTAATGAGATACTCTGAATGGATCGATTCAGCTCAGAATTCTTGTGTCAAGTATGGCTTCAGATCCAAGATAATTTTTCCTTCCTCGCCAAGTTCGGGAACATAGTTTGAATTGGGATCTGGTCACCTATAACCTCCTTTTAAGCATGAAACATGGAAAACTGAAGTACTCTTCGCGAGATGCAGGCAACCCAATTTGTATTCCATAGTACTAATATTTTGCAACACCTATAAGGGCCATAGTAATTTCTTGGTGATAATTTATTACCCTTATTGGCTTGTTTGAGGGACACTGCTTGTATGGTTGTAGTCTTAAAAACAACTCAACTCTCACTTCAAAACTTCTTTCAATTACTTATGTTGATCCGCTTGTTTCATGCGATTATGCCATGGTCAGGTTGTCCCTTTTGCTCTTGGAGAACTTGTTGTTGATCTTCATGTGATCTTCCACCGCTTGAACTTTTAGATTTTTCTTTCAGAGAAGAAGATGGAAGGAGGGTGGTATCCATAGTGCCATAAATGGTGTCATTTAGTTGTAGCATGAAAGGAAGTGTTATGGGCTCACCATTCTACCAAGGGTAACCATTTTGAACCATTATGTTTGTTTTATCATATACAAATCAACGTAAGGTAGCCTTCCAAACATTTGTTCACTATCTTGGTTTGTCCATCGCATTGAGGATGATAGGATGAGCTATGAGCCACCTGAGTACCCAAACAAGAAAATAATCAGGTCCAAAAATGTCCAAAGGAAGATGGATCACTACTACACAATCTTTGCCTATAGCTTTTGAGTTGTCTCCATGAATGCGATGACAACTATACTAGCTTTGAAGGATGAGAGGAGTGCACAAAAGTAAAGGATTGGTCATTTTATCAACAATCACCATGATGACACTTTTCCTTCTATTCTCAGATAACCTTGGTGATGAAATCCATGGAAACCCTCCTCTCAATGCTGACTTGGGATGGCTAATGGTTGTAAAGACCTTGGGTCTACCTATTTTCACCTTATTTGTTGGGAAACCAAACATTCACAAATTTGAACATCAATTTGAAGGCCATCCCAAAAAATGCTTTTGACTCTATGGTAGGTTTTCAAAATCCCTGAAAATTCTCTTTACTAGAGAGGTGTGCAATTCCAATAGTACCTTTTGTTTGAGTTGGGATTTCTACATAAATATAAGCGATCTCAGGTACCATAGTGAATCATTTTTCCATGTAAAATGTATTTGATGCACTGGAATCCTGTGGAAACCTTTGAATGAGAGTCCACACTTTTTTTCATTCTTCCATTCATCCTGTTTCTATTATCCAATCGAGATATAGAATAGAGAAAGGCCCAACATCTTCATCCTTTCTTGAGGGCATCTCATTACAACATTTTCTTCCCCTTTTATAGACGATTTCAAATCATAACCCAATATCTGTTTTCACCATTTTGTTAATTTCTAAAGATAGGCTTTATTCCAAGAAGTGCTTATTTAAGACTACCATGATCTATTTGACCTCGAAGCGCCTACCTATTAGGTATGACCATTTTCTTCAATGCATGTAGTATTTCCATCATTTCCTTCTCATAAATGGGTTTGTTTTAGTCCTTTCCCTTGAGTGGCTCACTTTCGAAACTGGAGGGCCTTCCTTCTTGCATTAGGACAACACCACCATTTCCTAAGGCATCACATTCCACAATAAAGATTTTTCTGAAGTCTAGAGTGGTCAAAGATAGGAGCTTTTCACATCACCCTTTTAAGTTGTTCAAAAGACTTAGTTGCCTCGGAGTCCATGAAAATTCATCCTTCTTAGTTAGTGCCATTTTAAAGGTTCTTGATATTCTCCATAGTTCCAAACAAATCATAGAGAACTTGTCAAACCCAAAAACTCTCTAAGATTATTTAATGTTTTGGGAATCAGGGCCACCTATCATGCACCTTTTAATCTTGTTAGGGTCTACCTTGACACCTTCTATGAGATACAATATGACCTAAATATTTCCATATCCTTTAATCCAAAGAATCATTTGGATGGGCTAGCATATAGTTGCTGCTCCTTTAGTAGTTGTAGAACCTTTGTCAACATGTTGCACATGATCCTCCCAAGACTTGCTATAGATTAGTATATCATCAAAAACTGATTTCAACACAAATTTCTTTTCAAAGGGAAGGGATTGAAAATGGAATCTATCAACCTTTTGGAATGTGGAAGGTGCATTTGTATGCCAAAAGGCATGACCAAAAATTCATAATCAGCTTCATGAGTTTAGAATGTTGTTTTTTTTGGATATCTTCTTACTTCATTCTCATCTGATGATACCCCTCGAACTGAGATCCATCTTTATGAAATAGATTGCTCCATGTAGTTCATCTTATAATTCATGAATGACAGAATGGGAAACTTATCTTTAGTGATCTTGTTGAGCTCTCTATAACTGACACATAATGCCATGAGCTATGTTTCTGAATACCACACCATTGGCCAGTGCAGAGTAAGAACTTGGCTAGGTATTCCACAATTCCAAATTTCTTAACATTTATTCAACCATGCTTCTAATTTCACTTTTCTTGGCATAAGGGTATCTATGGCCTGATGTTAGGAGGAACACTTTAAATTACGCGGGAGCATGTTCATGATTTTGATTGGGTGGAATACCTTTAGGAATATCTTCAAATAATTTGAATGCTTATAAATGATCGCTTGGAGATCTTGAGAAATAGATGTATTAGATGTTTGAAAATCTAGTGAAAATAGCAGTAATAATGCTCCTGATGCCCCTTTTTTCAATAATTTTGTCCCTGGCTGTTAGAGCTTATCAATACCTGGTTTCCCTCGTGGATACCTCTTAACTCAATCTCTTTTCCTTCCAATGAAAATTTCATGAAAAGTTCTGAAATTAAAATCCATTGTTCCTACGATTGTAAATCATTGGATTCCTAAGACAACATCTGCATCAACCCATGGTATAGAAATCATTGGATTATTCATTACATATTCCCCCATAGTAAGATTGATCTTATTGCATTTTCCTGAAATTGATAGTTCCTCCATCTCAATCATTACTTGAAACTCAAGTGCCGGATATACAAAGAAATTGAGATCTTGGCTAATTTATAGTGAATGAAATTATGAGTACTACTTAATCAATTAGACTATTACCTTTTTCTTTTACATGCATCCTTCTGACCTTTGAGGGTTTGAGGAGTGCTAATTCCAAATGCAATGCATTACACGACATCGCGGGAGTCAACTCTTCTGCATAAAATTGCTTCTAATGCCATACTTTGAGATGGTTCTTGTTCTTCTTCTTCCTTCACAATCTATTTAGAATAATTTCTTCCTCACCACACTTATGTCCCTTTTACTCAGCATTTGCTATCGCCACCAAAAGCATAAACCTTTTTCTTTTCTTTCCTCCACTGTTGAGGTGTCAACCTTGTAGGTTGAGGTGTTTTAGGAGAAGGAGCATTGTTCTCTCATACATGTTAGGGATTGGTCCTTCTAGTAGCCATAGCCATTTTTACTTTCAACATTTCTTTTCACCCTAAATGCATTCTCCAATGATTTAGTTCCCAGCAAAAACCTCATGCTGAATGTTATCCTTAAAGTTCATATGAATACATCAATCAAGTGTTCATTTCGAATTGCTTACCTTTATATTCAATCTTTGGAAGCTCAATGTGCTCTGTGAATCGAACCCTTTGTTTCAGATTTATTTCAATTACAAAGAAGGTATTTCTCCTTGTATCTCATATAAGTTATCATTTCTTCCGTGAAAATTGTCCATATGATAAGTGATTTGCGAGAACAAAGCCATCAACAATTACATAAATTGATTGAGTTCTAAATATAAAGAAGTAATTCATACCTTTGTGTATGTGGCACATTATGAGACTAAAAGAATTGTCTCCATCTAAAGTGACCTATGATTGGGTCCTTGCCATCAAAATTCTCATATCAATCTTAGGAACATGGTTGGTCTTCAAAACCAAAGTTGAGTTTCTCCATTCTTGATCACCTTCCTGTGTCATCATCATGAATTTTATGGGATGCATTTTCACCTCGTGTCTTCTCTGCTACAAAATTTTCACTTCCATGATCTCCTTTTAAACCATCCATATATATCCAACTTAGGCTTCCATTGAATCCATCTTAGTATCCAACTTAGCTTCCATTGAATCCATCTTAGTATCCAACTTAGCTTCCATTGAATCCATCTTATTTTGTAGTTCATTTATGTCCCTACACATTTCTTCACCTTCATTAAGAGTCCAAGTAGGATTTTCTGGAGGCTTATTTGTTGTATAAGTTCACTTTTTTGGTGGCATGTTCGCCAAGTATCACTTTTGAACCTTGATTTTGAGGTGGTTCTGCTAGAAGCTATTTCTTTTATTGTATCTCCCAAGTTTCGACCCTTCTGGGTATGAAAATTTATTTTATGTAGTTCTCTAATATTTCTTCTCTACAATGCCATAGGTCTGATCAAAATTGGATGTTCCAAGTGGAATTTATGGTAACTTCCCCACAACTTGTCGATTTTTTGTCCTTTCCAAGAGATATCACTTGTATAGAATTCCCCGCACAAAATAATTCATAGAAAATTATGAAACTGGCACCAAAAATACTACAGACTGTCCACGATCTAATGAAACCAGTCCCACTCAATTTGGATACTCTAGGAAAAAGTTATGATTGTTTTACCTAGAACACCTTCTTGAGACTAGTCAATAGGACTAGTCAGATACCTTATCTTACACATGGTGTATCTACAAATTTAAGATGACCCAAAAGATGAACGTTTTACCATAGATACTTTACTAATTTTTGTAAATAGCCTCCAGATTTTAGGGTCTGAAACATTACAAAAAAGTTTTATAGCGAAAATTCTGCAATGACTCAGTTCAGGATGATTCCAGAAACCTACCTTGTACAGGTTGTATCTTCGAAATTATAAGGCCTAGGGAGTTTCATTTTGAGCCCAACGTACCTTGATATGTCTCCTAAATATCCTCCAATCCGTTCCTTTTGAAACATTGTAGAAAAAATGTTATAGCGAAAATGCCAA
The DNA here is from genome assembly GCA_010110895.2 of Picea sitchensis. Lineage (NCBI taxonomy): Eukaryota > Viridiplantae > Streptophyta > Pinopsida > Pinales > Pinaceae > Picea > Picea sitchensis. The sequence goes on along the minus strand of SNQJ01S0149597.1, from coordinate 250 downwards.
GGTGTCTTAAATGTAGCAGCAAAACACCAAGACCTTGAGCTCTAATACCATATGTTAAGAACCAAATATCAATATAGCATAGAAAAACCTCAGAAAAAGTACTCAATGCCTTGAAAAAGAGATAATTGCAAATAATAAGCCTCTTCAATGGGGCAACCTCATTTTACCCCACTTAAATGTTCAAGTACAAGATGATTCAAAATGAAAATGTCTCCTTGGTATATATAGGAGACTAGGAGGTATAATTACA
>SNQJ01S0149596.1:0-23379 GCA_010110895.2 Picea sitchensis | reverse complement strand
AAGACAGTTGGATGCCTTAGCTCTCTTCTGCGACCTTTGACAATTGATGGTCAACTTGGGTAAAACCAAGGTTATGATCTTCAACGGGTTGAAGAACACCTTGGATGTTCATTTCTTCTACAGAGGGGAGGAGATCGAGAACAACAACAATAACATGTAATTGGGAGTGCAACTCACAGGACCCTGTTTCAGTTTGCGACATACCCTCCACCCTCAGATCAACAACAACTATGGATCCTTAGCCTTTCTCGAGAGATAGTGTTTCCGCCACCATTTTTAGGACATCTCATCCAAGATGTCACTCATGGATTCCATTATTGGATCCATTGTTCTCTGTGGCCCATGTTATCGCACAGTTTGTAGCTAGGTCAAAAGGGTATAAGATAGAGGGAAAACTGGCGTAACATGAACCTACCCCACCCAATGTCACCACAATGGGGAGGTTATTTCTCTTTAGGGAGGTTAGGCCCAGGGGAGACATCCCCGATAACCTAGAGTTTTGAAGAGGCTAAGGTTTAAAGGTCAAAGTAAAGGTCCCTCTTCACAGGTCACCACCTATAGCAGATAGTTGGTCTAAACAACCAATAATGAAGTGTAGGCCCAAATGAGAACACTCGCCCGGAACAAAGAAACAATAGACTAATACATGCAGGCTATAATTCAATGGGTTAGTACTTCATGTAACTATCTGATATCAATATATAAGCAATTTCAACAATAGATATTGACGAAGTCAATGTTTGTTAATATAGAAATGAAATAATACTACTTCACCAATAAATGTCAAGATGATGTGGCAATCAATGTATCTAATCAATCCTCATCCAATAAATGCATCAAATCATCATCCAATTTCTCAATATATAGAGAATGTTGCATCAAGATGAAATAACCAAGTGTGACGTCAACCTTTTAGGGTTAGTAGTTAGTTAGGGTTTCAATTTATAAGAGGTTTTGAGAGTTGTTTCAATCACTTTCACTTCAACTTTGGAGGCTAAAGATCAGTGCCTAGGGTTATAGAGTCAAAAGGTGAAGGGCGCACAAGTTGAAGGGGATGAGATTCAAAGGACAAGAGGGAAAGGTTTCAAGGTGCTGCTATAGCAGGGCCTTAAAGACAGAACCCTAGGGGAGAGAGGCTCACTCCGGTGTTTCTTAAGCAAGGCCTCGTGCTCTCTCCTCCTTCCTCGCAATGGCTAGCTCAAAAACAAGTAAAATCAAGACAGGAGAGTTTAAAGAGTGAGAGTGTTGCAAAGGCAAGGCTCTTTCATCAAACCCTAAAAGAAAAATGGCCCTAGGTGTAGATAACCTAGGCCTGGGATGTCCTCTTTCTCTTGAAGTTCAAAGGTACGACTAGAATAAGGGGAGAATAAAGAAAGAGTGTAACAATGGCTAGGTTCTCTTCTTCTTCTTCAATGACTAAAAGGTTTCTCTATCAGGGGACATGAGACAACGACCTACTTGTGTGTTTGTCCCCTAGGGTTTTGATTCAACAATAATTATAAATAGATGCAAGAAATTAAACTACAACCATTCAATCAAGAAGTTTTGCAGAAAAATACTTACAAATCATCAAGAAAATAACATGCAAATCCTAGTTGTAAACCTTCCTTCAAGAAAAACACCATAAGTTGCCAAAAATCTCCTCTCCAAACAAGTGTGCCTTCCTCAAAATAGCCAATAACCCTAATAGGGTGAAAAAAATCAGACCTCACTAGGAGAGTGAGTGATGTGTTCCTTCAAAATGAGGATAAAACTCCTAAATATATACTGTGTCAATGACCTTTAATTAATTTAGGTCATAAAAAATAGCCGACAAGGCTACAAACCAAAATCATACTGTTTTTACATTAAATTGTCAAATCAAAACCCTAACTGAGCTGTAATAAGGGGAAAATACCCTTCAAGGGAGATGCTAGCCCCTTTTAGGGCATATGAGACATCCAGGAGAAAAACGTTATCCCCCCAGGGGCCTCTCCAACATGCCACACGTGCCACTGCTGCTCAACCTGCCTCCAAAAGTAACCATGAAGCTGGATGATGTCATGGTGATGATGGGGACATGATGAGACCCGTTTTCCGATTTCTAGGGATAACTAGGAGATCATGTCTCGAGGCCCACAGGTCCTAGACACGGAGTACCGAGAGCAGGATTGACTTGAGCATGGCCCTGGAGGGCCTGTTGCCGTCCTTATACACACTTGCTAATGTGAGCTAAGTCCCGCTCACTTGGTGTGTCCTTGGAGGCACAATGCCTAGGTTCCCAGTCCACACTATCACCTTGACTGGAACCTCTTCCTTCTAGGCTTACTCCTAGTGAAGCCAAGGGGGGTTGTCCCTAGTTACTAGATTGATTTTAGTGTTAATGTTCTAGGAGTTAGTTTTAATTTGTTAAAGGCTAAAGGGGAAAACTAGCCTAAGATGCTAAGGCAGCAATGCAAAGTGCAAGTCTAATCTAAATGTAAGTCAACCCTTTCCCTAAGTCAACTAAGACTAGTGCCTAAGGTTGGGCAATGGGGTCAACTAAAGTTTGAGGGTGGTTTATTACAAAGTGTTTACAAATGAAATAAGTTAAACTACCCACAAACCCAAGGTTACAATTATACAAAAGAGTTACAAGTGTTACAAAGTTTACACAAAATACAAAGATACAAAAAAATGTAAGTGAGATCCACACCTTAGCCAAGCATGCCCCAATAGCACTTAATCTATTGGACCGCCTTCATTGGCAACCATAAAAGCACTCAAGAATCAAAGAAGGTGATGCTTCCCCAAGTGGGATACTCAACACCTTTTTGATTCACACCACAACAAGCAATAAAAGATATTCAATGTTTAACTTAAAGGCTCAATAAAACATCAAAGACATTCACCATAAAGTTGCAAGAAAGATATAAGCATGTAATTACATTCAATGTGTTCTCCTATGCATACATCTAAGTCCCCCAAAAACACATGAATGAGCTATGCAACTAAGTGTTTAAGGAGTTGTTTAAAAGTTAGATTAATTTTATGTTCTCTTCCCCCTAAACTATGTTTGTGCTTCAAACCCCTCCTCCCTTGGTCAAATGACTGCCAGGTGCTCAATATAGTAAGGCAAACGAGGCCCACCCTAGCTTCCATGGTCAGCCCTGATAGTAAGAGTACTTCCCGGAAAGGATCCCCCCTACGGAATCACGAGACGGTCCCCCGCCACTTCCTTCCGTTGTTTTCCTCAAACCCATTTTAGATGGTGGAGATGGCTGAATAAAGCCCCTCAAATTTGTCTAAGTGTTATTATGACCCGCGGGTGGGTCTTTTAGTGTGTTGGGTTTCTTTTAGGAGTATTTTTTACCCTTAAAAAATCACTTTTTAGCGTATGGCCGAAATGAAAAAGTTGATTTAAAATGTGTTGCAAGATGTGAAATTAAGAGCATTAACACATTAAGACATAAATGAAATGTTGCAATAGATGTAGAAATTAATCATGAACCATTCCACATATGTACTTGAAAGGAAAAGTGATATTAAGGCAAGGGCAACTTGCCAACCATAACAGAAAACTTGCTTGGAAAAGTAAAGTTATGAATGTGAGAGATTAACCCATAAAGCAAGATAACTTAAATGCAGTGAGTGCTTGAAAAGTAAAGTTGAAAATGAAATGTCTTAGACCATGAGATTAAGATACATAGATGAAAGGAACATTAAGCAAAGATGAGCATCATATCACAATTTAGACATTAAACTTGCAACAATAATGGGCAAGGACAACTTGCCTTATGGAAAGTGAAAAGAAACTTCAAGATTTAAGATGCCTATCCATGTATGTGTTTAACCATTAAAGATATGCTTTGAAAAACAAGGATTAAGAAAGATGATAACAAGATCTTAAACCATTAGTTATAGAACCATATGCTTATAAAGTGAAAGGTAAAATAACTTATGAAACTAATAGATCTAGCATTTAGAAATGATCATAAACCATTAAACCATAAAGCAAGATAAGATCATAAGCACATGAAATAAAACTCAAATGAAAGAAACTTTAGGTGTGATGGCTATCTAGATTAGTTTACCATTATGAGCATATAGACATCAAAAGAAAGATAGGTTTCCTTTAGGCCTTGCGGTTTTGGGGATTAATCTCCTAAGGTGCCGGCACATTAGCTTATTAAGATTTAAAGAATGACTTAGAAAGAAATGAACCACTCACAATGGCCAAGGTGGAGGCAAGCCTACCATTGTTGGCCAAAGAGGGTTATTAATAACTTAACCAATTATTAAAAAGAAGTAATGAATAAATGAAATATTTTGAAATGAAAACAAACTATCCTAGCCTTACGATATTGGGGACGTCTCCCCAAGGTGTAGGCAACTATCTATGTTAGTTTGTTATTATTTACACAAAAAATGAATGAAATAATGAGGAAAAGTGAAATTTACAAAAAGAAGAGTTGAAGGAAAGTTACCCAACCAAGAATGGATTGTCGGGGAAGTCTTTTAAGTGAATTTGAGTAGCATCTCCCCTTAGATCTGGTAAGAACCTGCAAAAAACAACAAGCAAAAGCTTGCTGGAAATGCTACAAAACACACCAAACTTATCAAAAAATTTATATTTTTACACAGAATTTTTTTACATACAAAAATCTGAAAATGAAAAGTTTATATTTGACCTATCTATGAGTGCTAGAAACTGAAATATAAATGGAAATGGATGCAACAAGTAAAATGGAACAAGAAAAACAAGGAGTGTGAAAAGGGTTCAAGGGTAGGCTCCTCTTGATGCTATCCCAATGAATCCTTTGAAGTAACCTGCAAGACTCAAAGCAATATCTGAAGCATGGAATAGATAGCTATATTGAATAGACAAGAATAAGAAATACTTACAAACCCTAGGCTATCCAATATGCATAAGCTAGCAATAATACTCTTTGCTACCCTACTCAAGTAAAATACTTTACCATTGAACTATTCCAACAATACATAAAAACAAGAACCATACAATATCACCTCATATGTATGAAGACAACTAGAATACTCTTAGATGCTTCAATGATCCTCCAAAGCTTTTTTATTCCAATATGAGAGTATTGGAGAAATACTTGCTCCAAACTCTCAAGAGCAATGAGTGAAATGGCAAGATGGCAAGAGCAAGAAGATGGGAGTGAAGAGAGATTTCAGCATAATAACTTTAGCTCAAGAATTGGTAAGGAAAAAGGGTGAGGAGGGGTTCTATTTATACCTCAAGAGGTAAAGTGAAGGCACTTGGATGAACTCCAAGTGTCACATCCCAAGCAAATGAGTAGATCTCAAGGCTAGGGCACACCATCTAGGGTTTGAAAGCTAGATCTAGGGTGTAGGAAAAGGTAGGAGGTGTTGGGATCAAGCAAAGAGGTGTGGGAGGCCTTGGGATTGATGCCAAGGAAGGTGAGAGGTCTCAAATAATTTAAAAAAAATCATTTGTGGAGTTTCTAGAAGAGGGGGGGCGTAACTCCTCTTGGAGGTTTCTAGAAGAGGGGGGGGGGGCGTAACTCCTCCTGGAGGGAGCAAAAAGTGTGAAATGAAGAAATAGAGGGGAATTAATGAGAAAAATGAGTGGGATCATCCTAGAAGGTGATGTGGGGGTCAAAGGAGTCATAACTCATGAGAGGGGGGTCCAAATAAGTCACAACAACCTAACCCCTACCAAAAAAACGTCACTGCCCCAGGGTGTAATTCTTTAGCAGAAGGTGGGTAAGGTTAGAATAGGGTTGGAAAAGGCTGGGAGTGGGTTAGGTAAAGTCTAATATTTTTCTTTTCCACCTTAACATTCACCCAATAACTCATTTTTACAAAAATTACAAAATGACTTAGCAATTAAAATTGTTGTTTTGATCGAATTTGACTCCCTATGGACAAAAACCTAACAAAACTCATCCAAATGAGCTAAAACTTGGTCCAAAGGTGTAGGGGGTCTTATTCCATTTATTTTGAGTACGCAAACATTCTATCAAAATCCCAAGACCCAGCTTTACAATATTTGTTCAAAAAATATTTAATTCACTAAATTATTAAAAATTAATTAATTAAAAAACCTATCTAGACTCTAGAATAAATTCCGCCAAGGAACTTTCTAAGACCGGCTCAAGTATGGTCATTTAAAACATTCCTAAAAAATATATACCAAAGGATGAGACCATTAGAACGTCAGTTTCACTACTTTGGATGAATTATTGCATGTGTGGAGGGAACTCATGGAAGTCACCAGCCCAAAGCCCGCTGACAACCTGAGGATAAAAACCCTAGGTGAAAGGACCTCCCCCAATGAAAACATCCTGCTGTACCTTGACCTAACTATGACTCATGCACACTTATTACATTATCAACCCACCCAAGGGTGCGGAAATGTCGCTAATAAAATTTTGTGCTAGAGCATCAAATGCCCAAGTAGAACCAATAATTATCTTCCACATACTTGTATCTCGATGATGCATACTTCATGGAAATACGAGTTGACCAATTATTGCTAAATAAGGTCAATGGCCCATCCTTTCTTCTTTCATCGTATTCACATCTTGTTAGCAAGAACAACATCCATCACCATTGGTTTCGGGTTCTTGTATCTTATAGCTCTTGCCCATGAGGTAATTGGTCCGTGTATCGCTTTGTATGTCACTTTTGATCATTATAAGATTTGGATATATGCATATGACTCTTTTTATCTCTAATCTTAATTGCTTTGATTTTACATTGACCTAATTTGGACCAAGCGATCAGAATTGATACAGGTCCTGCGGCCTCGGTATTCCATGGTTTTGTATTTGCTAATCGGGGATTTCTGAAGAGTCATTGTCCTCTCCCATCATACTACCAATTTTACATCTTATCTCCCCACCCATCCGTCTCTACTTCCCTTTGTCCGACATTAGGATGATTTGTTTGTGGGTTTGCACCTTATTCAGGAAGAAGGGGCTAAAGGCCCTAAGGTAAAAGCAGCATGGTAAAATATGTTACAAATGAAACTCCTCAGATGCTTTTTCCAGACCCCGAAGGCGTACAAAAGCTTCTTAGCAAGAAACAATAGGGACCTAGAAAATAACAAGCAAGACCTAATCAAGAGATAGGGTCCTACTCAATGCAGCCAACTCATTATGTTCATGGTACTCAACAAGATGACATTACACCACCATCTGGTTACCACTGTAGTGACCTTTTGGTTGCATGTGATTGCGGAAAGGGTCCATCACGCAGCCGATCCTTATCACCACCGGCGGAAGTATTTGTATAACACTGTTACCGTCAACACGCCAAGGCAAAGGTTCCTCCTCGGTTATCCCTTGAACAAAAAGAGAGAAGAAGAAAACAACAAAATACAATAAAGGCAAGAAAGGGCTTGAAAAATTTGCATCCACGATCGGTAAAACTCGCCTTCTACAAAGGAATCCTTTACATTGTAATATCATGCATCCCCCGGGTTTCTCAATTTCACCAGATAAAGCATAACCTCGAACCACTTCTGCACCTCGCTTATTATGTTCCTGATGAAACCCCTTGGAAACTTTCCTCTTATGGATGCTAGCCCAATATATCTTGTCTCTTTCTTCAACCTGTATTGTGGTGGTTGGGTTCTTGTAGAGTCTTTGAGCTATTGCATGATATATCAGACTGGCATATGTTTGATAAAATTGATGATGAAATGATTTCGATATCATATGGATCCTGATCATGAGCCCATGGAGGCGAAGTTTTTGATGCGGGCAATATGCCGTGATGGAGCGGGGTACCACGGGACCTAAGACACATGGGAGATGATTAGTTCGAACCTGGGTCAAGAGCCCATCGATGGTTGTTGGGACCCCCACGTGGGCGAGATGTGGGACAATGTTTGACCAAGCTTTGCACACAATAAGAAGAAGGACATCCCATCAGGGACACTTTGGTTGATCCCAAGACCTAATTTGGCAGTTGGAACGCTTCCTTGGATGGCCCGTGACGCCAAATTAGAGCCATTGACGCCACCTTAAGCGCAGACATGTGCTTGACAGACAACCTATGTGTGTGTGGTAGATGATTGGGAGGCCCAAAGAGGGCCAACGCTTTGTCATTTTGTGTCACATTTTCTCCCTAAAGTGGGCTAACGCTCCTTCTTTAGGGCTTCTTGGATCGCCTTTCTTATGCTCATTAGGTTTTAATTTCACATTTAATGCAAAAACACATGATTTTGGTTTGTAGCCTTGTCGATCATTTTTAATGACCAAAAATTAATTAAAAGGTCATGATAACAGATATACATTGAGGAGTTTTATCCTCATTTTGACATAACACACAACCCACTCTCCTAGTGAGATCTGATATTTGCGCCCTACTTGTTGCAGTATTTGTTCTTTTAAGTGAGGTGGACTTGTTGAAGGAAGGATTTTCTGGCATTTTGGCATTTATCTTGAAGGAAGGTTTACAACTAGGGCTTGCAATGCTATTTCATCATGATATGTAAGTGTTTTTCTCAAGAAAACTTAATTGAATGTTGTAGTCTTATATTCTTGCATTTTATTATAAATTTTGTTTAAAACCCCAGGGACAAACACACGTAGGTCGCTGTCCATGTCCCCAAAAGAGAAATTCATCAGCCATTGAAGAAGGAAGAGTCATAGCCATTGCTACACTCTTTTCACATCTTCCCTTGTGCTAGCTGTGACTTTTAAAGGTTAAGAAGGAGGAGACGTCTCCAAAGCTTCCTAGGCTATCCACACCTAGGGTTGTCCTCGCCTTGGTTTGGTGATAGGGCATTGCCTTAGCAACACTCTCCCCACCACACTCTCTAGTCTTGATCTATCTTATTTTTCCAAGACAAACTCTTAAGGAAGGAGAAAGAGCACGAGGCCCTGCTTAAGCAACACCTGTGAGTGAGCCTCTTTCCCCAGGGTTTTGATTCTCCCTGGGCCCCATCAAAAGAGACTTTTAGAACCCTCCCACTAGTCCTGTAGTCGCTCTCAACCTGCATCCCTCCTGAACTGGACTCCATTTCACTCTTAGGCACTTCCATTAAGAAATGTTCACACACTCAGCACACACTTACACAATGCCTCCATCAACATTTTGGATCGGAACCTCTCTTTCTAGGTTTGTAGTCCCTAAGCCACCAGGGATGTGATTTGCTAAGCACTAGAGTTAATTTTAATTTTGTTAGTTGTAGGGTCCAGTCTAAGATGTTGTTAAGGTAACAATGCAAAGTGCAAGATTAAATAAAAACCAACCCTTTCCCTAAGTCAACAAAAACTAGTGCCTAAGGTTGGACAAACAGTCAACTAAATGTAAGGGTGTTCCGTTACAAAAAGTTTTACAATTAAATCAAGTTAAACTACCCCAAAACCAAAGATTAGAATTACACAAAAGAATAGCAAGTCACAATGCTTACACACATACAAAAGATACAATAAGATGTGGTGAGAATTATATTAAGAATTACTCTATTATTGGACTTTCATCTGCACCATAAAGATCTCAAGAATTGTATAGTTAGATAATCACTCAAATTCCTCTTGATTCACAAATTAATAACAAGTTAAAAGCAACAAGATATCTTCAATGCTTAACTTTACTAATAAACATCAAAGACATTCACCATGAAGTTGCAAAAAAGATATAAGCATGAAATTATTTTCAATGTGTGTTCCTACACATACGTCTAAAGCCCCCCAACACACAAGTATTTTCTATGCAACTAGATGTTGAAGGAGTTGTTTAAAAGTTAAGTTTATTTAAATCTTCATAAAGCTTGTTCTTTGAATTTTCTTCTTTTTGGTTAAAGGATTTTGGTGTTTGAAAGATAGAACAGCCCTATTTCTTCCTGGGGTCAAGTTCTCCTGACAAAGCAAGAGTTCTCCTAAAAGGATCCCCTGAGGATCACCTGGATCGGCCCCTCACCCTGGGTATCCCTCAAACTTGTTCTAGATGGTGGAGATGGATGACAAAGTTTCTCCTAAAGGTTGTCTAAGTGTTATGACCATGGGTGGGTCTTAGGCAGGTTAAGCTACTTCTTTTAGGAGTGTTTCAGGCACTCTCAAATTCTAGTTTTTGAAGCATGGCCGAATTGAAAATGTTGATAAAAATGTTTGCAAGATGTGAATTAAAAGAGCATTAACACATCAAACATAAGTGGAAAAAGTTACAAGAGATAAAATCATTTATTCACAACTATTCCACAGACATGAAAGCCAAAAGGTGAAAAGAAGATGCTTGAAAGATGTAAAGTTGTGAATGTACTTGCTTAAACCACAAAATATGACATGAATGAAAAGAACATTTAAGCAAATATAAACATCATGGCCATCACATCATCATTTAATTATCCAACTTGCAAAAATAATGGGCAAGAACAACTTGCCTTATGTGGAAATGAAAAAGAGAGTTAAAGATTAATCATTCATCAACATATGTTATGTATTAAACCCATGTAAAAAGAGGATGCTTGAAAGTTAAAGATTTAACAAGCTAATGAATGAGATCTTAAACCATAAATTAGATCACATATTAGAAATGTAAAAGATAAAAATGATTTAGAAAAGCAAATAGATTTGGCACTTAAGTAAAATCCTAAACCATTAAACCATTTTAGCAATATGAGCATAAGCATGTGAAATAAAATAACTTGAAGAAAAGAAACTAAGATGACTATCTAGATTATTTTAACCATTAAGAGCACGTAATCATCAAAAGAAGATAAGTTCCCAGTCAGCGATTTTGGGGATTACTCTTTCAAGGTGCAGGCACATTAGCTTCTTAAAAATGAAATAAAACTTGAAAAGAATGAAAACCATCTACAATGGCCATAGGTGGAGGCAAGCCTACCATAGTTGGCCAAAGAGGGTTGTTTAATCTAAGAACAAATTATTAAATGAAAGGCCACACAAACGCCCATTGACAAGAGGGGCCAACAACCAAATGAATAAAGAATAATATCAATCTTGAGAGTAAAACAAACTAGACTATGTTAGCTTATGATTATGGACAAAAAGAATGAATGAAATAATGAAAGACAACTAGGATTTATAAGGAGAAAGGTTGGGAGATAGTCACCCAACCAAGAGGGGTTCTTGAGGAAGTCTTCTAGATAGATTTGCTATTTCCTCTCATCGGTAAGAACTCCCAGAAAACAAACAAGCAAAAGCTTGCTGGAAATGCTTCAGAAACACACCCAAAATAAAAATTATGTTTTTACACGTAATTTTTACATAGTACCTAGAAATGAAAAGCTGATACCTTGACCCATCTATGAGGTGTTAGAAAACCGGGGAAATACAAATGGAAATGATGCAGCAAAATAAATGTTCAAGAAAGTAAGGGAGTGTGGAGAAGGTTTCGTTGGGTAGGCTCCTCTTGATGCTATCCTAATGAATCCTTTGAAGCAACCTGCAAGACTCAAAGTAATATGTGAAGCATGGAAGTAGATAGCAATACTGAAAAGACTAAGAATGTGAAATAATTCAAACCCTAGGCTATCCAACAAGCATAAACCAGCAAGAATACTTTGCTAAACCTACCTAGTAAAATACTTTACCATAGATCTAATCCAACATAACACAAAAACATGAACAATACAACATCACCTCATATGTAAGAAGAAAACTAGAATAGTCTTAGAAATCTTCAATATCCTCCAAAGCTCTTTTATTCCAAATGTGAGAGTGTTGGAGAAATATTTCTTCCAAAACTCTCAAGAGCAAAATGTAGTGAGAGGAAGATGGTGTACAGCAAGAAGATGGAAGTGGAGAGAGATTTTAGCATAGTAACTTTAGTTCAAGGATTGGTGAGGAAAAATGATGAGAAAGGGTTGTACTTATACTCCTAGAGGCAAAGGAAGGCACTTGGATGAAGTCCAAGTTTCAAAAACCAAGCAAAGAGCACCAATCTCAAGAAGAGTGGCACCCAAGCTAGGGTTTTGATAATGGAATGATGAGTTGGTGAGTTGTGGACCACACAAAGGATGGAAACTAGGTTAGGGGGGGCGCAATAGGTAAGTTAGGAGGGCCCACGTTCTATTTTGGGTGTTTTCTTTAGGTTTCAATGAGTGGGGAGTGTGTTTCCCATGGGGCTGGAGGAAAGAGAGGGTGAGGTTGGGAGAGCACGGTGAGGGTTATGGTCGGCGTATTAGGTTTAGAGGGGCTGACCACCCAAGAGGGGCCCACCCAAGTTTCAAGGCTTGAACTCCAGTTGGTTTGGCCAGAGGGGGAAGTTTTTCCCAGGGCTTGAGCTGAGAGGTGAGGGGGTATGGTGTGTTGGGTGTTTTGGCTCTTTTGACCTATTCACTAGGGGGTCAACCATGCCATGAAGATATGCATCACCATATGCAAGTATGTTGAAGACAATATTAGTTCTACTTGGGAATTTTTGCTCCAACACAAAAAATTTTGTAAACTAAATTTCCACACCCCTGCGCGGGTCAATAATGTAATAAGTCTCCATGGATCATAGTTAGTCGCACTTGGGATGTTTTCATTAGAGAGTTCCTTTCAATGAGGGTTTTTTTTTTTTTTTTTTTTTTTTTTTCCTTCCTTCCCTCCATGTTTTTCCCTCACACACACAATAATTCCTCCAAAGTGGTGGTGAACGGAATTCAAATGGCCCCCATACTTTGGTAGCTATTGTCTAGCAATGTTGTAAATGACCATGCTTACAATGTATAAAGTTTCGTGGAATTTTGTCAAGTCTAGATAGGTTTTTAATTAATTAAATATTTTTTTGAGCAAATATTGTAAAACTGGTTCTTTGGGTTTTTGATAGGGGGGTTTGTGCTCAAAAGAAATGTAATAGCACCCCTTACACCCATAGACTGCTTCAGCTCATTCTGACAAAGTTTGCTATGCATTTCGTCTGTCCTGACAAGTCACTAAAACAATCAATTTAATTTGTCGGCCATTTTGTAATTTTGTAAAAGAGTTATTGGGTGAATGTATAAGGTGGAAAAGAACATTAGACTTTACTCAACCCTCCCAACCTTTTCCAACCTATTCAACCCCTTACCCACCTTCTACACTAAAAAATAACGTATCCCTTAGGGCAAGTGGACGCTTTATCCCAGGAGGTTGTTGTGACTTATTTTGGGTCCCCTCTCATAAGTTATGACCCTTTGACCCCCACATCAAATTCTAGATGACCCCTACCTTTTTTTTCTCATTAATCCCCTCCATTCTTCATTTTCACACTTTTTCCCCCCCCTCCAAGAGGAGTTACACCCCTCTTCTAGAAACTCCACAAAATGATTTTTTTAAATTATTTGAGACCTCTCACCTTCCTTGGCATCAATCCTGCAAGCAATTTCACCTCTTTGCTTGATTCCAACACCTCCCACTCTTTCCCACCCTAGATATAGATTTAAAACCCTAGATGGTGTGCCCATCCCTGAGATCTCTCCATGCTTGGTGGTGGACACTTGGATTGATCCAAGAGAGGTAGGTTTGCCTCTCCAGTTATAAATAGATCTCTCTCCTCAATCCCAACTCACCAATCTTGAGCCATTGTTATTATGCTGAAATTTCTCATCACTTCCACTATCTTGCTATTTCCATCTTGCCATTTCACTCATTGCCTTAAGAGTTTGGAGCAATTATTTCTCCAACACTTTCACATTTGGAATAAAAAAAAACTTTGGAGGACTTTGAAGACATCCAAGAGTATTCTCGTTTTCTTCTTGCACATGAGTATGATTTTGTATTGTCTATGTTTTATGTGGTTGGAATAGATCTTAAGGTAGCATTTTACTAGATTAGGTTAGCAAAGAGTATTCTTGCTTGTTTATGCTTATTGGATAGCCTAGGGTTGGAAGTATTTCACATTCTTAGTCTTTCAATATTGCTATCTATATTTCCATGCTCACATATTGCTTTCTTAAGTCTTATGTGTTGCTTCAAAGGGTTCATTGGGATAGCATCAAGAAAGAGCCCAAAGGTCCCATATCCGGATAACAGGGAGATCATGTCTTGAGGCCCACATGGTCCTGTAGACATGGAGTACCGAGCTGGATCGGGATTTCTGAGCATGACCGAGGGCCCATCTCTCTTCTTCTTTCACGATTTGTCTAGGCGTCATCACCACCGCCCTTTCTGTAAGAGAGGACTCTTGCTCCATGAGGTAAATGGTCCGAGGTATCATGGTGGTGGCTGTGTCATTGTATTTGATTGTTAGAACCTTCTTATATATGCATTAGTCCTCATTTCACATGGTTCTTGATCTTACACTAATCCACTTGGCCATTGTTAAAGTAATTTGATTGGGTAACTTAGTAAGTCGGTATTTATGGGTCTTGGTTAGCTACCATGGGGGATTTGGTGTAGAGCCATCATCCAAAGCTCCCACCATCTTATCATTCTACATCTTATACCGCTTTCTTATCCATCCCATTCCCTAGTCTCCGCCATTAGGGATGACCTCGTTCCAGATATGTTTCCGTGGGATTCCCTAGAAGGCAATAAAAGGCTCTCATAAGAAACTAAGGGGACCCTAAACGAAAATAATACACACACAACAAGATTCCAATCCAAAGAGGGATGGGAGGTTCACTACAAGCTAAAATGATTATGTTCATAGGTATTTAGTGCAAGATGACATTAAGCACTATTCCGCTCAAGCTGGCAGTGACCCTTTGGTTACATGGCCAAATGAAAGGGGGTCCCATCACGAGCCAACCCTCTTATTTCCGTGAAATGCTTGTGGTAACGTTGTCACCTTTGGTCACAAAGCCAGGGCAATGTCCTCTGACTAGTTTATTGAAATAAAAAGCAATAAAAAAGATAGCAAGTACAAAGGGTTTAAAAAATGCATCCATGATTTGCATAACTCATTTCCCATGCGCACCGTACATGATAATCATTTTTGGTATTATTTATGACTAGATGATCCTAAAACCATATCATCTATTAAACATGTTTGAAATGATCCGCTGAGGGGTCCCTTTCCATCTCTTGTGGTATTGTACCATTATTGTTCTCCGTTGGTTTCAGCCTTTGTATAGTGATCCGTAATGTCTTTGAGCTCTTAGGATGAGTATAGTTAGGGATTTCATGCATGTTTGATAACTTTTAATGATGAGATATACTTATACTTTTGCGATATCTAGGGACCTGATGGAGCCCATGGATGTAGTCTTTGGATGTGACCACCCTATGGACAAAAATTTAGGATCTATGCACATGGGGCGATTAGCTCTGGACTCACAAGGCTGAAGAGCCCATCGATGGTTGCTAGGATGGTATAGGTACGTATGTGTTTTGTGATGAGCCCTTGCATGAGAAGATGGGTTATCACCTCATCAGATGTTTCGGGGATTTGACTCATGGGGATCAGCCCCCCAGATGGGATGATGTATTGATGGATAGACGCCACCTGTGATAATGCCTAGGTTTTCTCTGGAGTGCATGCGGTGCTGCAGCCAGCTTGTTCGGCACATGCAGGTGCTGGGGTGTGAGTTCCTGTAGGTCACAACGCTTTGTCGATGATGTACTATGCCTCCCAGGCCAACGCCTCCCCATAGGGCCTCTCATTCTGCTGTCCTTATCTCATTTTTGGCATTTTTAGTACTTAATGACAAATAATGAAGCATTGTTAAGTCAGCCTTGTCGAATGTTTTAAATGACTCCATTTTTAATTAAAGGTCATAAAGATGATATATATTGAGGACTGCTTTTAGCCTCATTTGAAATAACACAACTCTGCTCTCTGTGAGAGTGACTCGCTTAGCTCTGTCTTAGTTATTTTGGTCTCTTGAGTGAGGTACACACATGGAGGATTATCTTTAGTATGTAATAAGTTTTTATCATTGAAGGTGTTACAACTAGGGGCCTGATTTTGGCTCTTCATTGGTTTGTAAGCATATTTGCATGCAAAACTTCTATTGAATGGTTGGTAGTAGAATTGCTTACTTTTATGGTTACATTGTTGGGGTATTTGCTTAATCATTGAAACCCTGTGGGCAATCACACAAGTAGGTTGTTGCTTCATGTCCCCAAGGATAAAAGCTCTGATTAGCTACTTGATTAAAGTAAGGCCAGCCTAGCCATAGCTACACTAGGGGCCATTCTTTTTCCTGAAGTACTTGAATCATAAGTTGAAGGAGGAAGACGCCCTAGGCCTAATTTAGTTTATCTAGGTTTTGACCTTTGGTCTAGAAAAGCCTTGTCCCTAAGCAACACCTTTTCAGCCCTAGACTTATAGTAGTTTGAAGCTAGCCATTTTGCCAAAGAGTTCATGAAGAGGGAGGAGCAGAGTCTAGCTTTAGCTGGCTAATCGGAATGAGCCTTCTCCCTTGAAATTTTGATTGCGGGTTCTCGCCATTGGCAAAGACCATTAAACCTTAACCCTCCTGGCCCTAGGTTTAAGTCCCTTTCCAAGCATTAGCCTTTCTCCATTTGGACTCCATTAACCCAAGGCACTAGTCTAAACCTGTGCTGAGCTCTTAAGGTTCTCAAAACAATCTTTCAAAACCCCCTCAATTGTGAAAACCTACTAAACCTACTAGATTAACCCTAGTTTGTTGATGACGTTTTGCCTTATTTGAACTTTTGTTGGGACTAAAAGTTATGGGCTCTAATTTCATCCTTTGATAACCATAGAAGTGTTGAATAATTTCATTGGGGCATTTGCCAAACTTTCACTCTTTGTCTAGCTAACCTAACCCTAACCTCTAAGGTATTATCACACTTATTTTGATTCCTTGTTTAGCAGCATAAACGCTGTGATATTGTCACCCCTTTGATAGACTTTGAGTTGTTGATCATATTCATATGTAATTGACAAACGCTTTCTCTCATTGTCTCTCAAATTCTAACTCATTGTAGGGTCGACACAATTCTAAATCGCAGATAGTGACGGAACAACAATATTGGTGTATGAGCATATTTATTGCATTGTGATACAATAAGGATTGATTTTAAGCACATTGAATGCAAGTATCTCTTTGTATTTATTGAGGAAGTGATAATATTAGTCCTTATATTTAATTGCACCACACTCATCAATAATTACATTCAAGTATTGCTCATAAGAGCAAGATAGTCATTGATATTTTGAAGTACTAACCATCAGCAAGCATATTTTAGTTTTGTTTTCCTTGTCTCGCAAAATGTGTGCCTTCTCAAAGGAGATTATCTTTTGACTATATCCATTTGGCAGTAATTTGTGAGGGGAAAGCTTACCTTAACTTTGAGCCTTAAAACCTTGATCATTTTCCTATACCTTCAAGACATTAGGGATGTCTCCTTTGGGATTAGCCACTTAAATAGAAAGAGCTCCCCATCGAGGTGACAAGTGAGTAGCCTTGTTGCCATTTGAGCTCTCATTTCAAGCTAAACCTTCCTACAAATTGTGCGATAACAGAGCTCACCCTTAAAACCTTCACAACCCTGCTTTGTTCCATTTATTTTTCTGCATCATTTCCATTTGTATTTCAGTTTTCAACACTCATAGATAGGTCAAAATATCAACTTTATTTCTATATTTACGTGTAAAAAATTCTACAAAAAATGTAAATTTTTGACATTTTGTGTGTGTTTTGTAAGATTTCCAGCAAGCTTTTGCTTGCTGTTTTTTTTATGGTTCTACCGTGCATATAAGGGGAAATGCTGCCCAAATCTATCTAGAAGACTTCCCCAAGAACCCATCTTGGTTGGGTAACTATCTCCAACCTTTCTCCCTCAAATCCAACTTTTTCTCATTATTTCATTCATTCTTTGTTTATAATCATGTTAATATAGTAGTTGCTCACACCTTGGGGAGTAGAAAACTCAACATCGCTAGGGTTAGGCTATTTGCTTTCTTTCAAGTTTTCATTTATTTATTTGTTTCATTTTAATAATTTGTTAATTTGTTATGAACCCTTTAAATATGTAACAATGGTAGGTTTGCTTCCAAACCTTGGCCATTGTAAGTGGTTTCCATCTACTAAGTTTTTTTTATTTTACTGCTTAATGTGCTCGACTCCTAGAGAGAAATCCCCAATATCGTTAGGCTTAAGGGAAACTTACCTTTTTGGATGTCTACATGCTTAATGGTTAAAATAATCTAGATAGTCATTGTTATCCACCAAGTTTCACTATGGTGAATTTCCAAATAGGTCAGCCAAAGATTGAACATTATTGTTCAAAATTCCTCGAAGCCTGTAAATTCACCGTCAAAAAAGACCACCGGTTACCACATTTCCATAAAAAATTGCAATAAGAGGTGCTGTATGATGAATTTGTAAAGGTCTTAGCCACCTCAAGTCGTAAGCGTGAGTTATAATTGGAGTGTTTTTTCACTCTATCAATTATATGTTGTCGCCAGCATTTATAATTTATGAGTTTTTCCCTCAATCCTCCAGAAATGGAGAGCCATGGTTGGGGCTTGAGCATGGATATAAGACTAGCATGTATATTACCATGCCAAACATACTCCTAGAGTCTTATGGAAATGTACTAAGTCCCCCTAAGATTTTTTAAAGTTTTCAATCAATAAAAAAAAAAAAAAAAAAAAATTTTTTAATTAAAAAATAAAGATACTTTTAAAAAAAAAGGTAGTATTTGGGCACCAAATAGCCATGGGGATGCTCATTTTTAGACCCAGAGCACCCATGTTACCTAATTACCCACTTAACTTGGGTAAAATTAGTGATTTCATCAATTAAAAATTGATTTACCCCAAAACCACAAAAGCAGACATTTTAATTCCACAAAATCAGCTAAGTCAAAAAATAAAAAGATAAAGGGGACAAGTTTGAGAGAAAAGTTAATGCCAAAAGTCAAGAGGAAGTCAAAGGGGACAAGATACAATTGATTGGGATATGATTGATTCCAAATCCCAAGAGAGATATGAGAATATTGAGTTAGGGAGAAAAATTCTCCTTTGAGAGGCAGGTGTGGCTCTCTTGAGGTGGCAGGCAGCCCATGGTTCAAAAGAGGTGGCACCTCCTGAGTTTGACTCTTTGATTGAAACTTGTTTTGATAGATGGGAGAAGTATGCCTCTCTCCCACACACCTGGCATCCTCTTACCCAACACCAGTGCTCTCCTGAGGAGGCCTCCTTTGGTAATTATCTACCCATTGTTGTATAAATAAGACAGCTCTCCTCTCTATTTGCGAGTTGGAGCTTGAGAAGAAAGATATTGTGCTATTGTTGTAACATTGTTTCATATTGGAATAAAATCAAAAGACCTTTGGAGGTCAACTCTTTATGTGATCATGTGGGATGTTCATTATCATGCACCAATTCATGCAAGTGAAATTACACACACATTGTTCTTTTGATGTAATTGTATTTCAATTGTTAAATTGTAGCTCTGGATCTATTGAACTTGTTTGCTTCTTTGATCAAATTATCCTTCTTTCAATAAGGTTTACTGAGCTTGCTTGCATTTTAAATCTGTTGATTCTCATATGTAATCAAAGAATTTATGTTTTCTTACTTAATTAACATGCTTTCTAGATTTCCTATGTAAAGGATACTACTATTTGACGTTGTGTTTGTAGTGTGTTGAAGCTTGTAGGATATCATAGTTTAAGGGAAGTGGAGCTTGCTTGCATCATATTCATCTTCAAGATTCAAAAAGGATAATAGTCCCTCTTACATACCAAAGACTCCACTGCCCAAGGGTTCCAAGGCTACTCTTCTCCTCTTCTCAAAGAAAATTTAAATTTTGGTTACCTCGTTGGAAATGCAAGTAGCTTAGATTCATCCTTTATTTTCAAATTCTTAAAGCTTAAGACTACATGCATAAGATAAACTAGATCTAAGTTGTACTTTCAAGTTTCATCTACTTGACTAGATCTAGCATAAGAAAAATCTCTTTTTACAATGCTTTTCTTTCAAAAATTCTATAAGCTAGCAGTAGTTTATTTTAAAGCTTCAATTCATATTTGCAATTGTAGTAATCAGAGATTTTTTTTATACAGCAAAACAAAAGATCCTAAGGAAACTAGCTTCTAGCTTGAGTTCCTTAGTTAAATTTTGGTCAAATTTACAAAAGTAACTTAGATTTTTTGCTTGACCTTATAACCCAAGACACTTCTAAAGTGCTTTGGGCATATTTTAGCCTCGTTTGCTCGCTGTTTTATGCAGGTTGGATGAACAGTAGAAGATTCTGCCTGCTTTGCTGGATAGAGCATCCGACCCTAAGCAAATAATTTCTACTTCATAGTCTTTTGAAAAACTTTGTAAAGACTTGTGACACCCCTAATGAATGGTCATGTCTTCCTCCTCCTTCCCAAATAATTGTGTAAATCATAATAAAATGTTGGCTACAAGCTCCTCAGCTTCTTCAAAACTCCATGGGGAGCCAAGTGTTTTGCGATTGTGTCCATTTGCATAGTTTGTTAGCTTAGATCAATTTCTTTTATTTTGCAAGTAGAATACTAATTATTGTTGAGTTTCAAATCAGTATTTCAATTTTATAACAAACTATCCCTCAATGTACTGAAGGGGCTCTGTCACAAGTGGATCTAGTAATTAGTCACACACTTTTATTTTCTATCTTAAAATAAAACCAAATTCCCCTCAAGTTGTTGTTCCCGACCTTCCACTATGAAGGCTTGTCTCGACTGGCCAGAGTAAGTTCATATACACGCCGGTGGCCGGTTGCGAGCAAAGTTAGATTTAATAGACAAACCTCCTGTTGTTAATTTGATGTGCATGAGAAACGCCTTTAAAGAACTGAGAGTGGCTGCCCCTCTGGACCGTTTCCCAATCTCGCTTTTGGACATCCAACACTTTTGAGTGAGTTTTCATCAGAGACTATTTGTTTCTAGAAGCTCTCCACAAGTTTCCAAGCAAAGAGTTAACTCCAAGGAAGCCCAAACCATTTTCACTAATTGAACTTTAATTTTACCCCCACAAACACCAACTACATTGCCCACGGTATTCTTGGCTAAGACACCGGTCTCAATTTCATATTCGCCATGCTTCGTCAAAGTTTCATTTTACAATCAAGAGACAATGTTTAAATGAAACTTGCACCGACAATTGTTTCTAGTATCCTTTTGACGTGTTAATTTGATTATATATATATCATGGTAAATGAATGTTCATGTTTATTTCTGGCCATCGAAAGAATGGTTTGAAGAAATCAATAAACTCCTAGATTTCAATTCTCGTCTTTGTACTTAGCTTAAAAGCTCTTGTATATTTGTTGGGACTACTCCCCCTATTACATGAAGAGTTGGCCTAGATGGAGGAGTTGAGGATTAGGTGACAGCACCTTAACTCTCACTTGCCCCCAAGGACACACCGAGTGGATTGAAGATTTCTTCCACGTCTCCCAGGTGTGTATAAGGCGGCAACAGTCATCATACCTAAGTTTCTTTCATTCAAGTTATTTTGCTTCATATGCTTATGCTCATATTGTTAAATGGTTTAATGGTTTAGGATATTACTTAAGTGCCAAATCTATTAGTTTCTCATAAATCATTTTACCTTTTACATTTCTAAGCATATGTGATCTAATGCATGGTTTAAGATATCACTCATTAACTTGTTAAATCTTTATCTTTCAAGCATATATCTTTCACATGGGTTTAACACATAACATATGTTGATGAATGGTTAATATTTAACTCTCATTTTCACTTTCATAAGGCAAGTTGTTCTTGCCCTTTATTTTTTGCAAGTTGGATGTCTAAATGGTGATGTGATGCTATGATAATCATCTTTGCTTAATGTTCTTTTCATTCATGTTACATTTTGTAGTTTAAGCAAGTACACTCACAACTTTACATTTTTCAAGTACTTTTTCTTCACCTTTAACTTTCAAATCTACATGTGGAATGGTAAATGAATGAATGGTACATCTCTTGCAACATTTCCTTCATGTTTTGATATGTTAATGGTTATTTAATTTACATCTTGCAGACACATTTTCACCAACATTTTCAATTCGGCCATGCGCTAAAAAGTAAAATTTAAGGTGCTTAAAACACTCCTAAAAGCAACCCAACACACCTAAAGACCCACCCGCGGGTCATAATAACACTTAGACAAATTTTAGGAGCTTTATTCAGCGATCTCCACCATCTAAAACGGGTTTGAGGAAAACAACAGAGGGAAGTGGCGGGGGACCGTCATGTGATCCTTAAGGGGATCCTCTCCGGGAAGTACTCTTACTATCAAGGATGACCTAGGAAGCTAGGGTGGGCCTCGTTGCCTTACTATCTTGAGCACCCGACAATCATTTGGCCAAGGGAGGAAGAAGTTCAAAGCACAAACATAGTTTAGGGGGAGGGAAAATAAAATTTATCTAACTTTTAAACAACTCCTTAAACATCTAGTTGCATAGATCATTTTTGTGTGTTTGGGGGACTTAGATGTATGCTTAGGAACACACATTAATAATAATTTCAAGCTAATATCTTTATTGCAACTTCATGGTGGATGTCTTTGATGTTTCATGTATTATGAGCATATGAGTTAACCATGGTATATCTTTTGGTTCATATGTTTTATGGTGTGATTCAAGAAGGGGTTGAGTATCCCACTTGGGAAAGCATCAGCTTCTTTGAATATTGAGTGATTTTATGGTTTCCAGTGAAGGCAGTCCAATAGAGTAAGTGCTATTGGGGCATGCTTGGCTCATGTGTGTGTTCACTTACATTTCCTTGTATCTTTGTATTTACTTGTATCATGTGTAATCATTGTATCATCTTTATTCTTTTGTAAGTAATTGTAATCTTTGGTTTGGGGTAGTTTAACTTATTTCATTTGTATACACTTTGTAATAAACCACCCTCAAACTTAGTTGACCCCATTGCCCAACCTTAGGCACTAGTCTTAGTTGACTAAGGAAAAGGGCTGATTGTCATATAGTTAACTTGCACTTTGCATTTGCTGCCTTAGCATCTTAGGCTAGTTTTCCCCTTTAGCCTTTAACAAATTAAAACTAACTCCTAGAACCTTAAATACTAAAATCAATCTAGTAACTAGGGACTACCCCCCTTGTCTTCCCTAGGAGTAAGCCTAGAAGGAAGAGGTTCCAGTCAAGGTGACAGTGTGGACTGAGAACCTAGGCATTGTGCCTCCAAGGACACACTAAGTGAGCCGGACTTAGCTCACGTTAGCAAGTGTGTATTAGGACGACAACAAAGTTGTAAAGTGGTTAGGATGGGTTTGGGTAGGTTAGGAGGGTCTAACTTGCTCTTTTCCACCTTATACATTCACCCAATAACTCATTTTTACAAAGTTACAAAATTTGACTTAGCAATTAAAATTGTTGTTTTCACTGACACTGACTCTGAGTGGACAAAGACATAGTAAACTTCGTCCGACTGAGCTGAAACTTGGTTTATGGGTGTAGGGGGTGCTATTCCATTTATTTTGAGCACAAATACCCCTATCAAAATCCCAAAGACCCAGTTTTTACAATATTATCTCAAAAAATAATTAATTAATTAAATTATTAAAAATTTAATTAAT
>SNQJ01S0149595.1:35534-46428 GCA_010110895.2 Picea sitchensis | reverse complement strand
ATTAACCCTTTTTCCCTTTTCTTATTTAATTAGTATATTTTAAATTATCAAAGTAATAAAACAATTAATTCCCTTTTTAAATCTTAATCCAACATATTTTTTTTGAAACAATTAATTTCTTACTCCCTTCATGTTACAAGATTTAACGAAGATCATAATTATTATTTACATGGTTTTTATTTTTATTTTATTATTATTGTTATTATTTTTATAGAAAGATAAAATTTTACCACTAGCATAGTTTAGACTTAAATCTTAAATTTTCGTATTGGGTGAGATTTAATTAGGGAATTTGTTTTAAAAATACTTAACACGTTATTCGACGTAAGGACATCTAGGTTCATTCCTCTATCATCAACAACGCGACGTGCCCTTTAGGACACACTAGGTGCTCCAAGGGTGCCACTTGCCGCATATGTTCCCTTGCGCGATGTGCCCTTCAAGACGTACTACATGCTCCAAGGGTGCCACTCGCCACTCTCCATTTTTCTTGCGTGACATGCCCTTCAGGATGCACCACATGCTCCAAGGGTGCCACTCGCCTCCTGACTGACTTGGTAGACATCAATAACCCCTGGAGTCAATACTCGGCCAGGTGAATTTTTGGAAGACTAAGGGCCTATAAGGAATAAGGCCCCCGCCTTATTGCGTGCCCCTTAGAATCATCGTGAGTGACTGTCACGGTCTGCCCTCACGTCATCGTGTGTCCTCTCAAACTAGGTAATCGTTAACCTACAGTTCAAGCCATGGTGGGAGTGCTAGTAGGTTGTGGAAGGGCTGCTGACCACACCTCTCCCTCAACATCTCTGGTAGTCGTGCGTGACCCCTTTATTCCACATGTGAGTCTTGTCGGCAAGCTATCGTCAGCGTGCATCATGAACAAATCATGTCATAATATATCCATATCATATCATCTAATCATCAACACTAAAATCACAGTGAAACAATCAAACCCCAATGGTACACTCCCCGACTCGATTCGGAGTCCAAGGGGTTCCATCGATGCCTCGACATCCTCTAGGTCCATAATCCTGCACACTCAGTAAAATTGAGTCAATAACACCTGTCTCTGTTGAGGAGGAGAAAAACAACATGTCATCATCCCATAACGCCTCATCATCAAAATAAAAAGGTTTAATAGCATAATAATCCGGATCACTTGCGAGCAAGTGTCCTCAAAGAATAAGTTCACTCAGTGCGCTAGAGAGGGATGTTACATACACCGCCTCTTGGTCTAAACTTCATCCCAAAGTATCATAGTATATATGCCGAAATAAAGTTTATCATAGTATCGTGTGTCTATCTATCAAACAAAAATGGAAACTGTTGGTGCATATCATATGCGTCCTCCCAGGTCGCCGAGTGCGGACTATAATTGTCCCACTGGACCTTGACCTGCTCTATCATTCAACATCGTAGCTATCGAACACGATGATCCAAGATGCAGACCGGCTCAGCTGTGAGCGCCCCCTCATCCGATACCTGCAATGAACTCATGTCAATAACATGTGTAGGATCATTAATATAATGTCTCAAAATAGATGTATGAAAAACATTGTGCATACGGCTCAAAGAATCAGGCAAGGCTAATCGATAGGCCACGGGCCCCTTTCTCTCCACAATCTTAAAGGTCCCATGAACCTAGGAGAGAGTTTATCTCCCTTCCCAAACCTGATCGAAATTTTATGCGGTTTAACCCGCAAGAAGACTCGATCACCGACTTTGTAACTACGGTCGACATAATGCACATA
Source organism: Picea sitchensis (assembly GCA_010110895.2). Lineage (NCBI taxonomy): Eukaryota > Viridiplantae > Streptophyta > Pinopsida > Pinales > Pinaceae > Picea > Picea sitchensis. The sequence goes on along the minus strand of SNQJ01S0149595.1, from coordinate 44,677 downwards.
GGCATAACTCTTCTGTCGATCCTGCGCTTCTTTAATCCTTTGTCTTATGGTTTTCATTTTCTCTTCTATTTCTTGGATCGCTTATGGTCCTACCAGGAACCTATCCTCAAACTGATCCCAACTCAAAGGCGTCTGACACGGTTGCCCATAAAGAAACTTGAAAGGCGCCATATTAATGGTGCTCTGGTAACTGTTGTTGTAAGCGAACTCCACTAGTGGCAATCATTCTTCCCAACACTTTTGTTGGTCCATCATGTACATGTGCAACATGTCATCCAAGGTCTGGTTCGTTCTTTCGTTCTACCCGTCAGTCTCCGGGTGATACACGGTACTAAAGTTAAGTTGGGTTCCCAAGGCCTCTTGGAAACTCATCCAAAATCTTCCAGTAAACATCGATCCTCGATCGAATACAATCCTCTTAGGAATGCCATGTAGCCTCATAATCTCACTGATGAAAACTCTAGCTATGTCAGGTGCCTGATACATCGTGCGTACAGGAATAAAGTGAGCACTCTTCATCAGAGTGTCTACTACTACGAAAATCGAGTCATGTCTCCTTGTCGTCAGTGGCAATCCAACAATAAAATCCATCGAAATAACCTCTCATTTCGATTCTAGAATAGCGTGTGGTTTTAGTAATCCTGCTGGGTGTCTATGCTTATCCTTTACCAGCTGAAATTCTAGACCTTTGGCCACACAATTTACTATGTCTTCCTTCATTCCCTTCCAGAATAATAAGGGTTTAAGGTCTTCCCTCATTTTCATGACTCCCAGGTGAGCCAAGTAAACTGCTCTATGAGCCTTGTTTAGGATCAACATCCTCAACTCGTCGTTCAATGGTATGTAGATCCAATTTTTAAACTTCAAAAAACCATCGCTATCAAATGAAAATCCTTCAAATCATGGTACCATCATTGTGTTTTGTATGATAAATCCTCGACCTCTTTGTACCATTCATCGTCATGCTGTAAAGTTAGAATCCTTTCACGTAGATTCATCTGAAGAGGAAACACCAAAAAAATGTGTGTTCTCTGACTCAATGCCTCTGCTACTTGGTTCACTGTCGCTTTTATGTAAGTAATCTCGAAGTCGTACTTGCTAGGCAATTCTGACCAACGCCGTTGTCACGCGTTGAGGTCGCTTTGCATAAAGATGTGTTTTAGTCCATAGTGGTCAGTCTTTAGTTCAAATTTTCATCCAACATGGTAGTGTCTCCAAACCTTCAAGGCATATATGATGGCTAACAACTCCAAATCGTTCGTCGCATAGTTCTCCTTATGCCTTCTCAGTTTACACAAGATGTAAGCGATCGCTCGTCCGTCTTGCATCAAGACTCCGCCTAAGCCTTCCTTGGATGTGTCAGTGCTTACCAATGAGTCCGCATCCATGTCAAGGACCTTTAGTATCGGTGTTTTTGTAAAAAAATCCTTGAGCCTCCGAAATGCTTCCGCGCATTTCTCAGTCCAAACAAAATTCTTGTTTTTATTCTGCAATTCCATGATCGGATTTGCTATCTTTGAAAAACCCTTGACGAACCATCGATAGTATCCTGCTAAAACCATGAAGCTATGCAATTTCGAGACATTTTTCGGCGCAGGCCATTCCATGATAGCCTCGACCTTTGCTGGATCCATGACGATGCCTTTGCCGGAGATGACATGCCCTAAGTAGTGAATCTTCGATTGATAAAATGAGCATTTGGAAAATTTCCCATAAAATTTGTGCTCTTACAGACACTATAGTACCAAGCGCAGGTACTCATCATGCTCCTCCGTCATCTGAGGGTAGATCAAAATATCATCAATTAATACTTGGAAGAACTTGTCCAAGTACTTGTAGAACACCCCTTTCATCAAATTGATAAATATCCCTGGGGCACTTTTCAGTCCAAACGGTAAAATAGTAAACTCATAATGTCCAAACCTCATCTTAAAGGCGGTCTTAGGGACAACATCCTCCTTGACCTGTAACTGGTGATACTCTAATCGCAAATCGATCTTGGAGAACACAGTCGTGCCCTTCATTTGATCGAACATATCATAAATCATCGGCAACGGATATTGATTCTTGATCATGGCCTGGTTAAATTGACGGTAGTCAATGTAGAGCCTCCACCACCCAACCTTCTTTCGTATGAAAATAACAGGTGCACCCCACGGTGACACACTAGGACGTATCAGTCCCAGGTCCAACAATTCCTTCAGTTGCATTCTTTACTCTTGTAATTCCGGGGTCGAAATTCGATAAGGCATTCTCGCTATCGGTTCAGTTCCTGGTTTTAGGTCGATAGTAATCTCCAATTCCCTCTCCAGTGGCATCCCAGGTAACTCCTCCAGAAATATGTCTACAAACTCTCTCACCACCGGAAGGTGTTCTAGACCTTCCGCTACTCCCTTCTCGTTGAACCCAAGGATCGCATAAATCTTGCACCCTTTGCGCATGCTCTTCTGAGGTTGCAAGGAGGAGACGAACCTCAGGGAAACTCCCTCTTTCTGGCCTACAATCACATGTCTATGTCCCTCGTCATCGACCAAGATCAACCATTTCATCTTACAGTTGAGTATTTCCTCATGCGATTCCAACCAATCCATACCAATCACGATGTCATAAGATCCTAAGATCATGACGTACAGGTTGGCCCTGGTGACAAACTCTTCCAGGTTAAGGATACATCCCATAACCCTTCCTCCAACCTTTTGTTTGGCTTCCTAAGCCATCTCTACAAAGCTAAACTCATCCTATTCGATTGCATTTACCTTAATCATTTTTAGCGCTGCACCAGAAATGAAACTCTCGGTAGCACCGGGATCTATCAAAATACTAAGGGCCTGGTCAGCGACGATACCTGTCATCTCAAGCATAGTCGACTGATGCTCTGCCTGGCGGTTATTCACCACTGCATGAATCTGATGGGCCTTTCCCATATCTCCCACGGTAGTGGTTCCAGTTGATCTGAATTCTCTAGTCCTCTCCACAGGGTAGTCATGCTGGTAGTGTGGATCCCCACACGTTCAACACCCCTTCTTCGGCCCAGTAGTCCTGGTACCCAAAGTAGAAGATGACGACTGACCGTCCTGGAACCCTAGTCTGTTCTGCTGAACAGGCCTAAACTGCTACTTTTGCGAGCGACGCTTATGTTGATGTTGTGGTCCCCGATGAGGTGTTCTCTGATGAGGCATCGGTCACTGAAGTGTAGTGAAAGTGGATCCTTTCTAGAAGCCATGATATCCCGACGTATGTCTAGCTGGTGTATGATGTTGTTGTGCTCCAGATGACACCTGCCCTGCTGGTCTCACTAGAATCTTAGTCTTCCTCCCATTGATAATCTCTTCCTCTGCTATGAGGTCCTTCTTGGATGGCATCATGAAAGGTTTGAGGCATCAAAATCCTGACCGTTGCACATATGTTGTCGTTAAGGCCGAACACGAACCTGTTGACCTTAAGTTTCTCAGTGTTAATGTGCGGAGCATAGAGGAGAAGCTCCATAAAACTGGCCTCGTACTCGGCACCGTACGACCTCCCTGTCGTAAGGCGTTGAACTCATTGAGCTAATGCTCAATGAGTTCCTTTGAAAGGTACCTCTCTCAAAACTGTTCCCATAACATGTCTTCGACAACCATGTTCAGCTGTGGTAGGAGCATCTTCCACCATAGAAGAGCGCTCCACTTTAGTTGAAATACCGCCATGCAAACCTTCATGTTGGAGGTATATGTACGAATCATGAAGCACCATTCCTTCCTCTACAACTGTGCCTTGACGGCACTGTCGTTCATGACACTCGTGGATGCTAGAACTCAACACTCTCTTATCCTTGGTGGAAGAAAAAAGTACTTGCTAGGGCGTGTTTTGGACCCTCCGGGGTATAGGTTCCCTTGCCTCAACTCAGTACCGATGGTGAATCAAGGCACTTTGATAAAAGCTGAAAGGGCCTTGTTCGACCATCATCTCCCTTACAACTAGCAAATCTAGCCCAAGGACTTCTGCTTCCCCTTAGGGGTTCAAATCCGAGGGTGCGAGAACTTCTGGAGGCATCGCACCTCCTTCCATGGCACCACATCACGAACCTCTGAGGCATCCTCTAAATGTGGTCCTGCAAGGACACACTAAGGTTTTCAATTAATGAAAGGGTTAAAACTCACGGTTTATTGCAGTGGAAATCTTGGTTATCCATAGTCACAGGGTTGAACCCGCTTTGATACCATATGTAATGACCCCATTGTTACGACTACAAGTGATTTTTTTTTTTTTTTTTAGGGAAATAAAGCGACGATGAAAACAGTTTAACCACACCACTGATGATGAATGCAAGCACGCAGTTCAGGCAACAAGCAACTATGACTCCTCTCATGATCACAGGGGAAACTGGGAGAAACAAACATATGACAACAAGGAGAATGACTACTCACCTGATGCAAACATGACCATGCCTACAAGCTAAGGGAAAACATTCCCATCTTGACATAAAGGCCTTGATGATCAAGACTGGGACCTCAAGGCACGCGAACAAAACACATTAAGTCGGTCCACCCATGTGCCAAAAGAAAACTTACAATGCTCAATAACACTCACACGGAAGGCACCGACTTCGGCCAAGTTATCATTTGATGCTATCTAATAGGTTGCACCATGATTCCCTCATAAGGAATCATGCCATCCCTCGAAGATAGAGGCGTCAATAACCTTGGCGCAACGATCCCAACGGGACCAAGGATTCAAGAAAATCCAGCACGCTAGGAGGCAAAACAATTGACACAAGACTACACCCAAACCCCAAAAATAGGTCGAAGAGACACAAGAGGACGACAACAAGGGAATCCACAAGACAACACATGACTTCATCAGCAACCGAACCCCTTACTCATGTCTGAATCAGTCAACAGTTACAATTGTTTTGACATTGATTATCCCTCTAAATTTAGCATGTCTAACTTAAAAACTAGTCTTTAACTTACCATCTGATTAAGATTAAACACAAACCCAATCGACCATTCTACCTTACACCTCAGTCATTCATTTCAATCTAAACAACATTACCTTCAAATCCATTGGCAATTCTACTTTACATTAAATTCAATCGAAATAGTATCAACTACAAATCGATTAGGTAATCTGCATTATAATCAATCATTAAATACAATGTGATTAACCTGAAATTCACATCAATCGGCAAGTCTTCTTTAATCAATATTAAACCAACTTGACAAATCTAAATTAAATTAAATTAAGAACTGTTCATGAAAGAAGTAAGGTTGTCTAATCAATTGAAGGTTGTCCCAACCAATGAAAGACAATTATGCTTTGTTTAAGGATGTTAAACATTAAAGGTGGTTCTAATCAATTAAATGTTGCCCATGACTAATTTGGAAGTCTGGAAAGGCTATCATCTAGCTACCATAAGGGAGATATCAATTATACCTAAGGAAAAATAATTGTACCTACACACCAAAAGGGAATTGTACTCTTGTCGTTTATAAATAAGGCAATCATCGTACATACAGATCAGATAGGAATGACATTGCTATCATTAATAAATAGGGAAAATCACTGTACAAAAACGCCCCAGATGGACACTACGATGTCAGTCATTATTTAGAAGAATTTCACTGTGAAAAATGCACCAGAATGAACACTTTATTGCCAAAATAATTAAGAGAAAACCACTGTGCAAAAACACACCAGAAAGAACACGAAATTGCCATCATCATTCATGGAAAATAACTGTGCACAAAAATGCCCAGGCTAGACACTTCAGTGCCAAATTATTTAGAATAAAACCATTCTGCAAAAACACATCAGAAAGAACACTACATTGCCGTCATCATTCAAGGAAAATCACTGTGCACCAAAAACACCCAGGCTGGACACTTCATTGCCAAATTATTTAAAAGAAAACGACTATGCAAAAACGTGCCAGAATGGACACTTTATTGCCANGTGCATAGTGATTTTCCTTAAATGATGATGGAAATTTAGTGTTATTTATGGTGCGTTTATTGCCAAATTAATTAACGGAAAACCACTGTGCAAAAACGCACCATAAATAACACTAAATTTCCATCATCATTTAAGGAAAATCACTATGCACAAAAATGCTCAGGTTGGACAGTTCATTGCCGAATTATTTAAAATAAAACCACTGTGCAAAAATGCACCAGAAAGAATGCCAGAAGGAAATTCACATCGCTATATTTTAATATATAATTCAAATCGTAGTGATCAAATAAATTCATACTGAATTACTGGGGAAGGAAATGTAAAATCTGAGATAAAAACGCTGGTGAGTTCAACAAGATATAAAAAAAACGTAGACAGGTTTAATCAACATGTTTTTCCATTAACAGGATGCCCAATATATAATAAAAAAAAACGCAGACATGGAATTTAAAATGTTTTGCGAATGCTAGGATACTAAATATAACAATAACCGCACCAAAACGGGAATTATATTGCTGTCAATAATATAAAATCAAATCACTATATAAACATCCCAGGAAATAAAGGAATAAAATGATTTTCGGTAAGATGTAAAGAGAAGATATACCTTTCAATGTAAAAGGGAGAGGTTCTGGTTCGATTCAACATCATAGAAGAATAAAAACGTAATCACTCTACATCTTGTTACTACACAGACAAGAAAAAGATAAACCCTCATCATCAATCAATAAATCGTGGGGTCGAATATCCACATCAAGGCACAAGACAACAATTAGCCGAGGACAACCATCAGAGGTAGCTAGCTAACAGGTTCGTCCTTCGTTGATCATCCTCGTACGAAAAAGCATGGAGTTGAGATCCATAGGTCTTTTAATGCTAAGGGGATGACCGTAGATTAGGCTCCTGGTCGACTTCTCAGGTGAGGACTTAGGAGCTAAGGACGAAAGGAAACAACCATTAAGGACACAATCAATCACATCTAGGTGGTCAAGACATGCGGGAAAACGAAGGCCATAGGAGACAACAACCATTTAGCTAGGATAAGAAAAGTTTCATTCATCATTTTTTTAAAACATCATTTTACTTCTTCATTAAATAAGTGATGCAGGAGCATCGCCAACGTCAAGCGAGCGTGGGGAAGACGCCAATGCATTTTGACATATGATAAAATTATTTTGAAAATTGGATGCGCCAAACTTAATGTAACAATTAAGGAAGGGCGTACTCCCATGTTGTAAATAGACCTTGAGTGTCCCGCTCTCGTCTGAAGTAGATAGAGGCATTTATGATAGTTAATGCAAGTAGGTAAAATTGAATTCCTAAATTAGACAGTTTTAGAAGGAAAGAGGGAAACGAGATATAGACACCCTCATTGTATTATTGTATAGTAGTGAAGAACATTAGCAAGAGCATAGAAGAGAAGCAAAGAGTTGTAGTGAGAATTCCATGTACATAAGTTCTGGATTAATACAAAGAAGGTTTTGATTCAGACTCATGGTGTTCAATTATTCTTTGTGTATGCATCTTGTTGAATGTTTTACTCTTTCTGTCATGCAATTGCTTTCATGCTATGTATGAATGATTTCTTGTTGAATGTTTTAAATCTGAGAGGAAAGGGTAATGGAATGAGTTTCAATTGTTTCTCTATATGAGCAAGAGTTCCTGCAAGGAGTGTAGTTGAATTGTCCGCAAGGAGTGCGTTGACAAAGGGTTCAGAGGGTTGTCTCTGAAAGTTTAGATAGGGTAGTTTTTGTTCTCATTCACTCAGAAGTGTAGTTAGGCACAGGAGCCGTGCAAGGAGTGTGCAGGCTGAGTAAGGTCTCAGAGTTGTGAACCTGAGCGAAGTATTGAGAGACTGTTGCTGCAGGTGGGCATACAGTAAAAGGGAATTCAACACTTGGAAATGTTTGAAGGTTTGTTGCAAGGAGTGCGAGCAAGAGGTTTTCTGAAAGACTCAAAGTTGTGGGGAGGCTCAGAAGGATTTTAACCTTCGAAGGAGTCGAAGGAAGGAAAGAGGCCAAATACTTTGAAAGTTTGAAAGGAGCCGTAGTGATGTCGGACCACAGGAGAACAATTTCTCAAGGAAAGAACGGATGGTTGAAATTCTCTGTGGAGGATTTGCGAAGTCTTGTGATCCGTCAGATCTCATGGATGAGCAGGGGAGTTACGATGAGTATTCCCAAAGGTTCTAAGCTCAGGAGGAGTAGATCCATCGATCCAAGTCAGCAAGGGCTGTTGGATCACTCGTGAAATTGCCTATCAGGATTTCGTGAGTTGGAGGGTCAAGGATTGGTATCAAAGTCCATGAAATAGTGAAGTGACGAGTGGATCATAGCCATCCATTTGGAAGGGACAGGTGGAGGAGCTCTAGATATTTCATGAATTCAGAGATCGTGAGGTGGGAGGCCAAAGGTTGGGCACTCGCGAAATCATGAAACACGAAGTTCCGAAGGGACGAAAGGATCGTGTGGGCCACATGAATTGGCAGAGTGGATAGGTGACGCACTCTCGAAAAGGAAGTCAATTCAGTTGACCATTTCGGGGTTTTGTGGTGTGAATTTCTGAATTACTTGCATTAGGATTCGCAATATCGCGAAGTCTGAAGTCCTGACAGAGTGGAAGACTGTTGAAAGGTCAAAACTTGCGAGCACATCAGAGTTTCGACAAATCAGGTTTCGGGAGTTGAGGAGATGAGTTGCTTGACATCGCGACCGCTGAAATCATGATAAGGAGAAATCTGAAACAGAGAGAGAAAGGGTCAGCATTAACTGGGTTTCGGGTTTCAGAGATAGAGAGACAAGGCGCTTGGCCATTGGATTTGCGAAAGTGAAAAGTCCGATCTCCCGAAGTACAAAGGGGATTTCTTGAAGTTGATTGTGGGTGCAGATTTCCCAAAAGGGAGATAGAGGAGCCATTTTTGAGAGCTCTTCAGGCCGAAGGAAAGGAGAAGATTCTATGTACATAACCTTCTTACCTGCAGGTTGAGGAGGGTTGCGTCAGGTTTGGTATCAGAGCCTGATTTTTGCTTGTATATTTCAGGCAAGGGAGGCAAAAGGAGATAAAAGAGTACTCCGATACACTGCGCTAGGTTTGGTATCAGAGCACAGAAATGATTCTTTGCTTTCTTGTAACACCCTGTTTCCCCCAGTTTGTAAAAATAACTGGACTGGCCAAGAACTATGGCAAACTCATAAATGTGAATATGTGAT
>SNQJ01S0149595.1:17870-33970 GCA_010110895.2 Picea sitchensis | reverse complement strand
TTCCATTCTGCCTTTAATGGGGGGGTGGGGGGTCTGGAATAGTGTGGCATGTGAAGTGGGGCCCCTCCCGTCATGTCGACCACCGTGTCATGTTTTCCCTCTCAGCGACATGTATTCCACTTAACCGCGCAACAAGGCCATTTCTCATTGGCTGTTCTCTGGCCCTGTTGGGATTCGCCCCCATTGGCAGATCACTAGCCCTGTCGGGATTCGACGGTTGCCAAGTCAAATGACTCAACATCACTGTAGCACTGAGGCATGAAAACTGAAAGAGGTACTGCATTTATTCGGACTGTGATCATGACCCGCAACCACATGGGAGTGGGGAGAGAGAAAGAGCCAGCTTACACTGGTCCTCCATGGATGTTTAGGGCTTCTGATTCGGCAGAAGACCAGAAAAATATGATTTAGGTAGTGGGTATGTGACATTTCTGTAGCAGAGAAAAGGAAGATTCACCATGCCGCCAAGGAGAAGAGATAGACAATCACTCGATCCACAAGAGGAGATGGAAATGCCGAGAAGAAGGGGTAGACAAATGATTGATCCAACCATGGAGAGAGAGATGTGTGATCTACGAGCCAGACTCGAAGACATGGAAATAACACAAAGGTGTACAATCAGTGCTGGGGATATTAGTGATTCCGAAAGTGAAATTGAGGCTGAACATGGAGAAGAGGAGGTTGCAGCCGAAGATACCGCAAATGGACGTTTGATTAGAGCTATTGCAAGAATGGGTGCAAGAGCGAAAATGGACATTCTAGTTTATGAGGGAAACTTGGATGCATAGGAGCTTCTAGATTGGATTAGAGCTCTGGACACATATTTTGACTATGAAGATGTCGAAGAGGACAAGAAAGTCAAACATGCTGTCACAAGGTTGAAGGGACATGCAACATTATGGTGGGATGAACTACGAGCTGACAGATGCTGCAAAGGCAAGCAAAAGATAAAAAGCTGGGATAGAATGATCGTGAAGATGAAGGCAAAATTCATCCCCAGGGACTACCGGATCACTTTGTTTTGAAGGATGCAGAACTTGAGACGGAAGTTGATGACAATGAAAGAATACACTGAAGAATTCTACAGGATGAACATCAGGGCAGGTCATCGGGAAAGCGATGATGAAAAGGTTTCCAAATACATGAATGGCCTGAGATACGACATCTAGGATGAGATGAGCATGATAACCATCCGAACAGTGGAAGATTCTTATTAGTTGGCTCTAAAAGCTGAAGAGAAGCTGAGCCGAAAGCAGGGTCAAAGAGGCCGAGGCAGAAGTCATCCCAGGGGAAAATCAGTTGTCCAGGAAAGAAATCAGAAGCCCAAGGAGGACTGGAAGAAACCTCAAACTCGAACTGAGAGAGGTGGAACCTCACAGCGAGGGCAATATGTTGAACATAGAGGGTAGCATACCGAACAAAGAGGAGATTATGATGATAATAATATGATTCCTCGCACCAGATCTAGAGGAAGAGGGAGAGGTGGAGTGATAACATGCTTCACATGTGGAAAGAATGGGCACAATTCTTATGAGTGTCCAGATAAAAATAAAGAAGGAGGAGAATCTCACATCGCCGAAGCACAGAGGTGGTATGTTGAGGAAGAAGATGTTGAAGGCGGAAGATCGTTGATGATGTGAAAATCTCTTTTGAAACTAGAGAAGGAGGTGGAGAGTTCAGTCCAAAGAAACAGGCTTGTCCGGACTGCTTGCAAAACCAGGGACAGGGTATGCAAGGTCATTGTGGACAGTGGTAGCACAGATAATATCGTTTCAACCGAGATGGTAGAAAAGTTAGAGCTGGAGACGATTGATCATCCAAGCCCATATAGAGTTTTGTGGCTACAAAAAGGACATCAGGTAACTGTCACTAAATAGTGTTTAGTTGAATTTAAGATAGGGGGATATAATGATAAGATCTTGTGTGATTTCATTCCCATGGATGTTTGTCATCTATTGCTGGGTAGACCATGGAAATATGACAGGAATGTGATTCATGACGGGAGAATGAACACATACACCCTAGAGAAGAATGGGAGAACTCACATGTTGCTTCTAATTAAGGATAGGGAGGTAAAACCTAAAGTAAACAACATTGTACTTCTCATGAGTGGGAAGGAACTTCTTACAGAGGTAAAGAAGAAAGTAGAACCACAACTCATTATGGTCAGGAAACTGAAGATTGTTTTGACCAACACAAGAGTAGATGATTTACCAAAAGAGATTCACGAACTGCTGGAAGAGTTCGCTGACATAGTAGTGGACAAATTACCTCGTTCGTTGCCACCGATCAGAAGTGTGAGTCATCATATTGATCTCATACCAGGAGCGAGTTTACCAAACAAATCCACGTATAGATTGACGCTGCAAGAGAATGAAGAGGTCAAAATACAAGTCCAGGATTTGTTGGACAAAGGTTTGGTCAGAGAGAGCTTGAGTCCGTGTTTGTTCCAACAGTACTTAGTCCGAAGAAATATGGAGGCTAGAGGATGTGTATTGACTCGAGGGTGATCAACAAGATAACTATTAGGTACATATTTCCATTGCCGAGGATGGATGATCTGATGGATTTCTTGAGTGGAGCAAAGTATTTCTCAAAGATTGATTTGAAAAGTGGTTATCACCAGATCCGCATGAGAGAAGGTGATGAATGGAAAACAACATTCAAGACTAACGAAGGTTTGTATGAATGGCTTGTTATGCCGTTTGGCATAACAAATGTGGAAAGTACTTTCATGAGATTGATGAATGAAGTCCTCAAGGATTTCATTGGAAAGTTTGTTATCGTATATCTTGATGATATATTGATTTTTAGCAGAACAGAGGCTGAACACTTGAAGCATTTGACTACAATGATGGAGAGGTTACAGCGAGAAGTTGTTGATAAATATGAAAAAGTCCTCATTCATGAAGAAGGAGCTCATTTATCTGGGGTTTGTTATTTCTGCAGACAAGTTAAGGATGGATCCAGATAAGGTGAAGGTAATCAAAAATTGGCCATCACCAAAGAATATATTTGAGGTGAGAAGTTTTCACGGATTGGCTAGTTTCTACCGAAATTTCATTAGGAATTTCAGTGGAATTAGTGCAGCGATGATGGACATAGTGAAGAAGAGACATAAGTCTTTTCACTGGACAAAATAAGATGAAAAGAGTTTTAATTTGACGGAACAACCAATTTTGGTGTTGCCGGATTTTCGAAAGACATTTCAAGTGAAATGCGATGCAAGTGGATTTGCAATAGGGGCAGTCTTGAGTGAAGAAGACAGGCCAATAACATACTTCAGTGAGAATCTGAATGAAGCAAAGGGGAAGTACTCCACATATGACAAGGAGTTTTATGCTATCATTCAGGCATTGAAGAAGTGGAGACACTACTTGATTCCCAAGGAGTTTGTCCTATATAGTGACAATCATGCATTGCAGTTTGTGACTCAACAAGAGAAGTTGAATCAAAGACATGTAAAATGGGTTGAATATATGCAAAATTTAACTTTTGTGATTAAACATATTTTTGGTATTGCTAACAAAGTTGCTGACGCTTTGAGCAGGAAGTGTTTGCTATTGCAGGAGTTCAGGGTCAAAACATTAGGTTTTGATGATCTCAGTAACATGTATGCATATGATCGAGATTTTAAGGATGCCATTGGGAAGAATACATGATCCAGGAAGGATTGTTGTTTAAAGGCAATCAACTTTGTATTCCAAAATGCTCCATGAGGGAGAATTTGTTGAAGGAGAAACACAGTGGAGGATTGGCCAGACACTTCGGTCATGATAAGACATTCACAAAGATGAATAAGTCATACTTTTGGCCAGGAATGCGAGCAGAAGTCAAGAAATTTGTGGACAGATGCAGAATTTGTCAGCATTCGAAAGGAAGGAGGAAGAATGCAGGTTTTTATCAACCATTGCCCATACCTGAGAGGCCATGGGATGCAATCAACATGGATTTCATATTGGGATTGCCAAGAACACAAAGAGGATTTGACTCAATCTTTGTGGTGGTGGATAGATTTTCCAAGATGGCACATTTCATTCCATGTCAGAAAACCAGTGACACAACTCACATTGCGAATCTGTTTTTCAAGGAAGTCATTCGACTTCACGGCTTACCAGGGAGCATAGTTTCGGATCAAGATACGAAATTTGTAGGACACTTCTGGAGGACATTGTAGAAGAAGGTGGGAACTAACTTGTCGTTTAGTTCTTCTTATCATCCTCAGACAGATGGACAGACAAAAGTAGTAAACATAGGTCTGGGAGACTTGCTGAGGAGCTTGGTGACAGAACACCACAACTAGTGGGACAACATATTACCACATGCGAAGTTTTCTTATAACGACTCAGTAAACAAAAGCACAGGGTAGAGTCCATTTTAGATTGTCTATGGCATACAGTCGAGAGGAATCTCTGAATTGAGGGATTCAAAACAGATTGCAACTAGGAGCACTAGTGCAAAAGATTTCGCAGAGGCAATGAAGGAACTTCACAGCTAGGTGTAGGACCGATTACAGAATTCAAATCAGGAGTATAAACGCAAAGCAAATCAACACAGAAGAAAACTTTAGTTTGAGGTTGGTGATTTGATTCTAGCACATTTGAGAAAGGAAAGGTTCCTGAGAGGAACATATAATAAACTAAAGATGAAGAAAATCAAACCATGTAAGGTCTCGAGAAAATTTGGGGCAAATGATTACGAGATTGAATTACCCGATGGGATCGAAATTTCTCCAATATTCAATATCTCAGATTTGTACCCATATCAAGCTGAGGAAATAGGGATGGAAAATGAACAACCAGTGATCCAGTGGATAAAACAGATGCCAGTTGCAGAAAAGCCACAGATGGAGCGCATACTGGATAAAAGAATTGGTAAGAATACCATAAGGAAATAATACTTTGAGTATTTGGTCAAGTGGAAAGACCATCCAGTTGAATATGCCAGCTGGGAGAATGAAGCAGAGATACAAAAGCATGGACAGACCATGCGTGAGCTCATGGATAGGAGCCCATGAAAATTTTCAAGAGAGGGAGTATGATGCAGGAGCATCGCCAATGTCAAGCGAGTGTGGGGAAGACACCAACGCATTTTGACATATGATAAAATTATTTGAATCATTTTGAAAATTGGATGCACCAAACTTAATGTAGAAATTAAGGAATGGCGTACTCCCATGTTGTAAACAGACCTTGAGCGTCCTGATCTCGTCTTAAGTAGATAGAGGAATTTATGATAGTTAATGCAAGTAGGTAAAATTGAATTCCTAGATTAGACAGTTTTAGAAGGAAAGAGGGAAACAAGATATAGACACCCTCATTGTATTATTGTATAGTAGTGAAGAACATTAGCAAGAGAATAGAAGAGAAGAAGAGATCTGTAGTGAGAAATCCATGTACAGAAGTTCTGGATTAATACAAAGAAGGTTTTGATTCAGACTCATGGTGTTCAATTATTCTCTGTGTACGCATCTTGTTGAATGTTTTACTGTTTCTGTCATGCAATTTATTTCATGCTATGTATGAATGATTTATTGTTGAATGTTTGAAATCTGAGAGGAAAGGGTAATGGAATGAGTTTCAATTGTTTCTCTATCTGAGCAAGAGTTCCTGCAAGGAGTGCAGTTGAATTGTCCGCAAGGAGTGCATTGACAAAGGGTTCAGAGGGTTGTCTCTGAAAGTTCAGATAGGGTAGTTTTTGTTCTCAGTCACTCAGAAGTGTAGTTAGGCACATGAGGCATGCTAGGAGTGTGCAGGCCAAGTAAAGTCTCAGAGTTGCGAACCTGAGCGAAGTATTGATAGACTGCTATTGCAGGTGGGCATAGAGTCGAAGGGAATTCAACACTTGGAAGTGTTTGAAGGTCTTCCGCAAGGAGTGCGAGCAAGAGGTTTTATGAAAGTCTCAAAGTCATGGGGAGGCTTAGAAGGATTTTAACCTTCGAAGGAGTCGAAGGAAGGCAAGAGGCCAAATACTTTGAAAGTTTGAAAGGAGGCGTAGTGACGTCGGACCATAGGTGAACAATTTCTCAAGGAAAGAACGGACGGTCGAAATTCTCTGTGGAGGATTCGCGAAGTCCCGTGAGCCATCAGATATCATGGACGATCAGGGGAGTTACAGGGAGTATTCCCAAAGGTTCTAAGCTCATGAGGAGTAGAGCCGTCGATCCAAGTCATTCAGGGTCGTTGGATCACTCGTGAAATTGCCTATCGAGATTTCATGAGTTGGAGGGTCAAGGATTGGTATCAAAGTCCACGAAATAGCAAAGTGACGAGTGGATCATAGCCATCCATTTGGAAGGGACAGGTGGCGAAGATATAGAGATATCATGAATTCGAATATCACGAGGTGGGAGGCCAAAGGTTGGGCACTCGCGAAATCACGAAACGCAAAATTCTGAAGGGACGAAAGGATCATGTGGGCCACAGGAATCGGTAGAGTGGACAGGTGGCGCACTCTCGACAAGGAAGTCAATTCAGTTGACCATTTCAGGGTTTCATGGGGTGAAGTTCTGAATTCCTTGCATTAGGATTCACGATATCGCGAAGTCCGAAGTCCCGACGGAGTGGAAGACCGTTGAAAGGTCAAAGCTTGCGAGCACATCGGAGTTTCGGCAAATTGGGTTTCAGGAGTTGAGGAGACGAGGTGATCGACATCGTGACCACCGAAATCGTGATAAGAAGAAATCCAAAATAGAGAGAGAAAGGGTCAGCGTTGACTGGGTTTCGGGTTTCAGAGATAGAGAGACAAGGCGCTTGACCATTGGATTTGCGAAAGTGCGAAGCTTGATTTCTCGAAGTACAAAGGGGATTTCATGAAGTTGATTGTGGGTGCAGATTTCCCGAAAGGGAGATAGACGAGCCATTTCCGAGAGCTCTTCGTGCCAAAGGAAAGGAGAAGATCCTGTGTATGTAACCTTCTGACCCGCGAGTTGAGGAGGGCTGAGTCAATAAGAAGACCCAAGCATAAGTCCTAATATATTCTACCATACAAAATGAAAAGAGTGTATCGTTGCCTTATTTCCTGCTCTAAATGACTTCCGTGTGCTCTGTGCAACTCCTGCTTGCCGACCGACGAGACTTCACCAGTACCTCCTAGCGAGCACTAGGGGTACTCTTCTTCCCCCTTACACCCCCGAGCCGCAAAGGAGCCACACACACTATCCAGAGATTTTGACTAGCTTCCATCTCGCCTCACAAGGCCAAGCTACCACTCCTCTCTGAGCTGGGTATCCCAACTCCCACAAGTAAATCAGTCAAGTAGATATTTCTGCAGCGTAACATTACACAAACAGAAGATCCTCCTTCATCCTTCTTCTTCCTTCATTATATAGAGTTTCAAACTTCCTTTCTTTCCTAAAATACCATCTAATTAAAATTTTAAAAATAAAGTCCTAAATATTCTTCTCCGTACAAGTTTCCCCCATCCCCTATGTTCCTCCATTATTTAATTTCTTTAATTAATTAATTATCTTATTTCCCTCACCCACCTAGAGTTACTCCTAGAATCACTCCTAGGTGTCCCCAAATTCCCTTACAAGTTTTAAAGGATTTCCCTATTATTAAATTGCTAATTCAGTTTAAATTAGAGAGCTCTTAAATGGTAGATTCTTTAATAAGTTTGATTTTTTGTTTTTTCCCTTAAATTCCCCCTTTCCCCTTTTTATGTTTACCTCTTTTCCTAGTTTCCTAATATTTTAGATTTTCCCTCTTTCCCCTTTTTACTTAGAACTCAAAAAGGCAGGTGTGGAAATTAACCCTTTTTCTCTTTTCTTATTTAACTAGTATATTTTAAATTATCAAAGTAATAAAACAATTAATTCCCTTTTTAAATTTTAATCCAACAGATTTTTTTTGAAACAATTAATTTCTTACTCCCTTCATGTTACAAGATTTAACCAAGATCATAATTGTTATTCACATGGTTTTTATTTTTATTTTATTATTATTATTATTATTTTATAGAGAGATAAAATTTTACCACTAGCATAGTTTAGACTTAAATCTTAAATTTTCGTATTGGGCGACATTTAATTAGGGAATTTATTTTAAAAATACTTAACACGTTATTCGACCTAAGGCCATCTAGGTTCATTCCTCTATCATCAACAATGAAACGTTCCCTTCAGGACGCACTAGGTGCTCCAAGGGTGCCACTTGCCTCATCTGTTCCCTTGCACGATGTGCCCTTCAGTCTGCACTACGTTCTCCAAGGGTACAACTCGCCACTCTCCATTTTTCATGCGTGACGTGTCCTTCAGAACACACCACATGCTCCAAGGGTTCCACTTGCCTCTTGACTAACTTGGTAGTCATCAATAACCCCTGGAGTCAATACTCCACCAGGTGAACTTGTGGGAGACTAAGGGCCTATAAGGAATAAGGCCCTCACCTTATTACGCACCCCTTTGAATCATCGTGAGAGAGTGTCGCAGTCTTCCCTCACAACATCGTGGGTCCTCTCGAACTAGGTAATTGTTAACCTACAGTTCGAGCCACGGTGGGAGTGCTAGTAGGTTGTGGTAGGGATGCTGACCACACCTCTCCCTCAACATCTCTAGTAGTCGTGCGTGACCCCTTTACTCCACATGTGAGTTTGGTCGGTAAGCTATCGTTAGCCTACATCATGAACAAATCATGTCAGAATATATCCATATCATATCATCTAATCAGAAGCACTAAAATCATAGTGAAACAATCAAACCCCAATGGTACACTCCCTAACTCGATATAGAGTCCAAGGGGTTCCATCTATGCCTCGACATCCTCTAGGTCCATAATCCTGCGCACTCAGTAAAATCGAGTCAATAACACTTGTCTATGTCGAGGCGGAGAAAAACAACATGTCATCATCCCATAACGCCTCATAATCAAAATCAAAAAGGTTTAATAGCATAATAATCTGGGTCACTTGTGAGCAAGTGTCCTCAAAGAATAAGTTCACTCAGTGTGCGAGAGCAGGATGTTACATACACCCCCTCTTGGTCTAAACTTTGTCCCAAAGTTTCACAGTATATATGCCAAAATAAAGTGTATCATAGTATCATGTGTCTATCTATCAAACAAAAATGGAAACTGTTGGCGCATATCATATGCATCCACCAAGGTTGTCGAGTGCATACTATAATTGTCCCATTGGACCTTGACCTGCTCTATCATTCGACGTTGTAGCTGTCAAATGCGATGATCCAATATGTGGACCGGCTCAGCCATGAGCGCCCCCTTGTCCGATACATGCAATGAACTCATGTCAATAACATGTGTAGGATCACTAATATAATGTCTCAAAACAGATATATGAAAAACATCGTGCATACGCCTCAAAGAATTAGGAAAGGCTAGTCGAGAGGCCACGGGCCCCTTTCTCTCCACAATCTCGAAAGGTCCCACGAACCTAGGAGAGAGTTTAGCTAACTTCCCAAACCTGATCAAAATTTTATGCGGTTTAAACTGCAAGAAGACTTGATCGCCGACTTCGTAACTACGGTCGACATGGTGCGCATTGGCATAAATCTTCTGTCGATCTTGCGCTTCTTTAATACTTTGTCTTATGGTTTTCATTTTCTCTTCCATTTCTTGTATTTCTTCTGGTCCTACCAGGACCCTATCCTCAAGCTGATCCCAACTCAAAGGTGTCTGACATGGTTGCCTGTAAAGAAACTCGAAAGGTGCCATCATAATGGTGCTCTGGTAACTATTGTTGTAAGTGAACTCCACTAGTGGAAATAATTCATCCCAACGCTTTTGTTGGTCCATAACGTATATGCACAACATGTCCTCCAAGGTCTGGTTTATTCTTTCGGTCTGCCCGTCAGTCTCTGGGTGATACGCGATACTAAAGTTAAGTTGGGTTCCCAAGGCCTCTTGGAAACTCATCCAGTAAACACCGATCCTCGATCGAATATAATCCTCTTAGGCACGCCATGCAGCCTCACAATCTCACTGATGAAAACTCTAGCTATGTCAGGTGCCTGATATGTCATACACACAGGAATAAAGTGAGCACTCTTCGTCAGAGTGTCTACTACTACGAAAATCGAGTCATGTATCCTTGCCGTCAATGGAAATCCAACAATAAAATCCATCGAAATAACCTCTCATTTCGATTCCGGAATAGCGTGTGGTTGTAGTAATCCTGTTGGGTGTCTATGCTTAGACTTTACCAGCTGACATTCTAGACCTCTGGCCACATAGTTGACTATGTCTGCCTTCATTCCCTTCTAGAAGAATAAGGGTTTAAGGTCTGCCCTCATCTTCGTGACTCCCGAGTGAGCCAAGTAAACTGCTCTATGAGCCTTGCTTAGTATCAACATCCTCAACTCGTCATTCAATGGTATGCATATCCAATTTTTAAACCTCAAAAAACCATCGCTATCAAATGAAAATCCTTTAAATCGTGGTACCATCATTGTGTTTTGTCCGATAAATCCTCGACCTCTTTGTACCATTCATCGTCATGCTGTAAAGTTAGAATCATTTCACGCAGATTCATCTGAAGAGGCAACACCAAAAATATGCGTGTTCTCTGACTCAATGCATCTGCTACTCGGTTCACTACGCCTTTTATGTAAGTAATCTCAAAGTCATACTCGCTAGGCAATTCCGACCAACATCATTGTCGCGCTTTCAGGTCGGTTTGCGTAAAGATGTGTTGTAGTCCACCGTGGTCGGTCTTTAGTTCAAATTTTCGTCCAACAAGGTAGTGTCTCCAAACCTTCAAGGCATATACGATGGCTAACAACTCCAAATCGTGCATCGCGTAGTTCTCCTCATGCCTTCTTAGTTTTTGTGAGATGTAAGCGATCACTCGTCCATATTGCATCAAGACTCCGCCTAAGATTTCCTTGGATGAGTCAGTGCTTACCAAGAATTTCGCGTCCATGTCAGGGACCTTTAGTATCAGTGTTGTTTTCAACAACTCCTTGAGCCTCCGAAATGCTTCCAGGCATTTCTCAGTCCAAACAAACTTCTTGTTTTTCTTTTGCAATTTCATGATCGGATTTTCTATCTTCAAAAACCCCTTGATTAACCGTCGATAGTATCCTACTAAAACCATGAAGCTACGTACTTCTGAGACATTTGTCAGCACAGGCTATTCCATGATAGCCTTGACCTTTGCTGGATTCATGGTAATGCCTTCGTCGGAGATGACATGCCCTAAGTAGTGAATCTTTGATTGATAAAATGAGCATTTGGAAAATTTCCCATACAATTTGTGCTCTCGCAGAAAATGTAGTACCAAGCGCAAGTGCTTGTCATGCTCCTCTGTCGTCCGAGATTAGATCAAAATATCATCAATGAATACTTGGACGATCTTGTCCAAGTACTCGCGGAACACCCCGTTCATCAAACTCATAAATACCCCTGGGGCATTTGTCAGTCCAAATGGTAAAATAGTAAACTTGTAATGTCCAAACCTCATCTTAAAGGAAGTCTTAGGGACATCATCCTCCTTGATCCATAACTGGTGATACCCTGATCGCAAATCAATCTTGGAGAACATTGTCATGCCCTTCATTTGATCGAACAGATCATCAATCCTCGACAACGGATATTGATTCTTCATCGTGGCTTGGTTCAATTGATGGTAGTCAATGCAGAGCCTCCATGACCCAACCTTCTTTCGTATGAAAATAATAGGTGTACCCCATGGTGACACACTAGGACGTATCAGTCCCAGGTCCAACAATTCCTTCAGTTGCATTCTTTACTCTTGTAATTCTGAGGTCAAAATCCGATAAGGCATTCTTGTTATAGGTTCAGTTCCCAGTTTTAGTTCTATAGTAAAATCCAATTCCCTCTCCGGTGGCATCCCAGGTAACTCCTCCGAAAATACGTCTGCAAACTCTCTCACCACCAGAAGGTGTTCTAGACCTTCCGCTACTCCCTTCTCGTTTAATGCAAGTATCGTATAAAGCTTGCACCCCTTGCGCATGCTCTTCCGAAGTTGCAAGGAAAAGATGAACCTCAGGGAAACTCTTTGGTTCCGACCTACAATCACACGTCTCTATCCCTCGTCATGGACCAAGCTCAATTGTTTCATCTTACAATTGAGTATTGCCTCATGCGATTCCAACCAATCCATACCAATCACGACGTCATAAGATCCTAATATCGTGACGTACAGGTTGGCCCTTGTGAAAAACTCTCCCAGGTTAAGGATACATCCCGTAACACCTCCTCCAACCTTTTGTTTGGCTTATGAAGCCATATCTACGAAGCTAAACTCATATTGTTCGATTGCCTTTACCTTAATCCTTTTTAGCACTACACTAGAAATGAAATTCTTGATAGCACCGGGATCTATTAAAATACTAAGGGTCTAGTCAGCGACAGTACTTTTCGTCTCGAGCACAGTCGACTGATGCTCTTCCTGGTGGTTATTCACCACTGCATGAATCCGATGGGCCTTGCCCATATATCCCATGGTAGCAGGTCTAGATGATACACATTCTCTAGTCCTCTCCACAGGGAAGTCGCACTGGTAGTGTGGCTCCCCACATGTCCAACACCCCTTCTTCGGTGAAGTAGTCCTGGTACCCGAAGTAGAATATGACGACCTACCAACCTGGTACCCTGGTCTGTTCTGCTGAACAGGCCTAAACTGCTATTTCTATGGGCGACACTGTTGCTGATGCTTTGGTCCCCAAGAAGGTGTTCACTGCTAAGGCGTCGGTCGTCCAAGTGTAGTGAAAGTGGATCCCCTCTGGAAGCCATGATATCCCGACGTATGTCTGGCTCGTGTCTGATGCTGCTATGCTCCAGATGACACTTGCCCTGTTAGTCCTGTTGGAGTCCTGGTCTGCCCCCCGCTGATAAGATCCTCCTCTACCATGCAGGCCTTCTTGGACGACATCATGCAAGGTTTGAGGCATCAAAATACTGACCTTTGCACATATGTTGTCGTTAAGGCCAAACACAAACCTATTGACCTTAATTTTCTCAGTGTTAAGGTGCGGAGCATACCGAAGAAACTCCATAAAATGGGCCTCGTACTCGGCACCATACGACCTCCCTGTCGTAAGGCATTGAACTCATTGAGCTGACGCTCAATGAGTTCCTCTGAAAGGTACCTCTCTCAGAACCGTTCCTTGAACCGTTCCCATCACACGTCTTTGATGACCATGTTCAGCTGTGGTAGGAGCATCTTCCACCATAGAAGAGCGCTCCTCTTCAGTTGAAAGACCGTGATACAGACCTTCATGTTGGAGGTATAAGCACAATGCATGAAGAACCATGCCTTCGTCTGCAAACATGGCTTGACGACACCGCCATCGGTGACACTCGTGGATGTTAGAACTCAACTCTCTCTTGTCCTTGGTGGAAGCAAACGGTACTAGATAGAGTGTGTTGTGGACCCTCCGGGGTACAATTTCCCTTGCCTCAACTCAATACCGATGATGAATCAAGGTCGTTTGATAAAAAATGAAAGGGCCTTGTCCGACCATCATCTCCCTTACAACTAGCGAATCTATCCCAAGGACTTCTGCTTCCCCTTAGGGGTTCAAATCTGAGGGTGCGAGAAATTTTGGAGGGATCGCACCTCCTTCCACGACATCATGTCATGAACCTCTGAGGCATCCTCTAAATGCGATCCCGCAAGGACACACTAAGGTTTTCAATTAATGCAAGGGTTAAAACTAATGGGTTATTACAGTGGAAAGCCTGGTGATCCACAGTCGTAGGGTTGAACCTGCTCTGATACCATATGTAACGACCCCATCATTACGAATATAAGTGATTTTATTTTATTTTTATCTTTTTTAGGGTAAGAAAGAGATGACGAAAACCATTTAACCACACCACTGACGATGAATGCAAGCATGCAGTCTAGGCAAAAAGCAACTATGACTCCTCTCACAATCACAGGGGCAACTGGGAGAAACAAGCATAGGACAAAAAGGAGAACGACTACCCACCTAACGCAAACATGACCACACCTACAAGCTAAGGGACAACATCCCCATCTCAACACAAAGGCCTTGACGATCAAGACTGGGACCTCAAGGCGCGTGAACCAAACACATTAAGTTGTTCCACCCATGTGCCAAAATCAAACGTACAACACTCGACAACACTCACACGGAAGGCACCGACTTCGGCCAAGTTATCATTCACTACTATCCAATAGGGTGTGCCATGATTCCCTCATTAGGAATCATTCCATCCCCCGAAGATAGACGCATAAATAACCTTGGCGCAACCATCCTAATGGGACCAAGGATTCAAGAAAATCCAGCGCGCTAGGAGGCGAAACAATTGGTAGAAGACTACACCCAAACCCCAACAATAGGTCAAAGAGATGCAAGAGGATGACAACAAGGGAACTTGCAAGACAATGCATGAATTCTTCAACAACCCAACCCCTTACTCACATCTGAATCAATCAACAGTTACAATTGTTTCGACATTGATTATCCCTCTAAATTTAGCACGTCTAACTTAAAAACTAGTCTTTAACTTACCATTTGATTAACATTAAACAAAAATCCAATCAACCATTCTACCTTACACCTCAGTCATTCATTTCAATCTAAATAACATTACCTTCGAATCCATTGACAATTCTACATTACATTAAATTCAATCGAAATAGTATCAACTACGAATTGATTAGGTAATCTGCATTATAATCAATCATTAAATACAATCTGCTTAATCTGAAATTTGCATCAATCGGCAAGTCTTCTTTAATCAATATTAAACCAACTTGACAAATCTAAATTAAATTAAATTAAGAACTGTTCATGAAAGAAGTAAGGTTGTCTAATCAATTGAAGGTTGTCCCAACCAATGAAAGACAATTATTCTCTGTTTAAGGATGTTAAACATTAAAGGCGGTTCTAATCAATTAAATGTTGTCCATGACTAAACTGGAGGTCTGGGAGGGCTATCATCTAGCCACTATAAGGGAGTTGTCAATTATACCTAAGGAAAAATCGTTGTACCTACACACCAAAAGGGAATTGTACAATTGTTGTTTATAAATAAGTCAATCATTGTACATACATATCAGATAGGAATGACATTGTTGTCATTAATAAATAGGGAAAATCATTGTACAAAAATGCCCCAGATGGACACTACGATGTCGGTCATTATTTAGAAGAAATTCACTATGCAAAACACACCAGAATGGACACTTTATTGTCGAATTAATAAAGAGAAAACCACTGTGAAAAAAAGCACCAGAATGAACACTAAATTGTCGTCATCATTCAAGGAAAATCACTGTGCACAAAAACACCCAGGCTGGACACTTCATTGCTAAATTATTTAGAAGAAAACCTCTGTGCAAAAACACACCAGAAAGAACACTACATTGTCGTCATCATCCAAGGAAAATCACAGTGCACCAAAAACGCCCAGGCTGGACACTTCATTGCCAAATTATTTAAAAGAAAACCACTGTGCAAAAACGCACCATAATGGACACTTTATTGCCGAATTAATTAAGGGAAAACCACTATGCAAAAATGCACCAGAAAGAACACTAAATAGCAGTTATCATTTAAGGAAAATGCCCATGCTGGACACTTCATTGCCGAATTATTTAAAAGAAAACCATTGTGCAAAAACGCACCAGAAAGAATGCGAGAAGGAAATTCACATCGCTATCTTTTAATATATGATTCAAATCATTGTGACCAGATAAATTCATGGTGAATTACTGGGGAGGGCAATGTAAAATCTGAGATAAAAATGATGGTGAGTTCAACAAGATATAAAAAAAAATGGAGACAGGTTTAATCAACACGTTTTTCCATTGCCAGGATGCCCAATATAAAAAAAAAAAAAATGCAGACAAGGAATTTAAAACTTTTTTCGAATGCTAGGATATCGAATATAACAATAACCTCACCAAAAGGGGAATTATATTGCTGTCAATAATATAAAAGAAAATCACTGTACAAACATCCTAGGAAATAAAGGAATAAAACGATTTTCGGTAAGATGTAAAGAGAAGATAGACCATTCAATGTAAAAGGGAGAAGTTCTGGTTCGATTCAACATCATAGAAGAATAAAAACGTAATCACTCTACATCTCGTTACTACACAGACACGAAAAAGATAAACCCTCATCATCAATCAATAAATCGTTG
>SNQJ01S0149594.1:0-23379 GCA_010110895.2 Picea sitchensis | reverse complement strand
ATTCCATTCTGTCTATAAGCATATTTCAGTCATTTGTTATTAATGAAATGAAGTCTTATTTCCGCTGCATCTCTGCGTTTATGTGTATTTATGTATTTCATTGTGTTCCTACATAAATCCAGATCAAATACAGGTGGCAGGCTTACGCGGCGAAGAACAGACCGTTGACAGGTCAACAGCCATGAGCCATCGGGTATCGGGGAATCGCGAGTCCGGAGGAGGTGTGCTCGTTGACATCGCAAACAATGAAACCCTGATGGAGAGTATGGTCGAGGGCATGTGGTAGCGGTCGTATGGACCATGGTCTAACCAGGAGGGCTCATCGGGAAATTGGAAGTTGAAGGCCCGATAGGAGGGTAAAACCCCGGTCGTGGAGGCATGGTCATATGCGTCAGGAGTTAAGATCAGGAGGGCTCGCGCGTGAAAGGAGCTCATCGCAAATCGGGGATTGGGGAGTTAAGGAGTTCTAGACAACAAGAACTGCGAAACCTCGAACCCCGATACAGAGCCGAGGAGATCCACAGTCAGGTGCTGGAGGCTGTGAAGGGATTGGAAAGGACCTGTGGATCGGGTTGTTGCAGTAGTGACTCCCAAGAGAATCCAAGGAGCCGCTTCGGCTCAGAAGAGGAGATTTAAAACGACCCTGAAAACGGGAAGGCACGGTGAGGTCCCAGGTACCGATTTAATGCGGGATAATTCCTAGTACCGGCTGTAAATTAATGGAGAAAAGAAAGGATGGCTCAAAACTCACGTCACTCATTTATTGCAGAGTATGGAGATCTCGGCTGAAATTCTACCCGGGAGGATCCCCTGTACCGGTTCTCTTCAGGAAGGCCACGCCGAGTCTTCGACTTGCCAGAGGAACCTGCACACGCCAAGTCAACATTCAAAGGGCTCAGCTACTCCCTTGCGTGAGACATACTGAATTAAAGAGGCGTATGACAGGGGAACGAAGGATAGATCTGATTGAGGGGACGCCATCCATTGAAAGTTCTAAGATGCCTCTACCATAGTAAAGGAAGGAAAGAGTATATGTAGGCATTTTTTCCATTTTGGAAAGGATCGATGGTTGAGCAGAGCTCTCGATTGTAATGTTTTAGCAGCTATTTTAGTTTCCAGCTTGCGTATCTGTATATGAGATTTCTTGTTTTATGATAGACAGTTCTTCTTTACCCGTCTAGTTTTTCATCTTATGCTAGGAAAGTTCATGATTGACTGAGTCGCGCAAATTGTTGCATTTATGTTATGATAAATGATTTATCGTGGCATTATTATGTTTTCTGGTGTTATGTATTTAAATGCAAGAAGACCTTGCGTTTGGATGCCTTCTTCTACAGTCTGTTAGGAACCTGTTGTTTATAACAGACCTTCTCACTCTTCTCCATAAGTCTTCCGCCTGTTCACCCTTTACTACAACTCACTGTCTGAAATTTACGCAAGACCTCACTTGCTCATGCATACCTGGCCTGTTTTCAGAATTGGAACACTACCCTTTCGAGTTTCCTTCCATTTGATCACCCATCTATGAACCATCGTGACATAAAACTGATGGTCGCCGGGCTCTGCTCCTGCTAGCAATCCAGGAGTGACTTCCATCGCCAACAGGAAGAAGTAATGCAAATACAGATAATAAAGAAAGAAAAAGAGTGTGAGAAACTTGGAAAGGAAATCATGACATTGAGAGTTGAATTCAATAAGCTCAGCAAGAACTCAAAGATTTCTCAAGTGTTAGAAACAATTCTCAACAGTCAAAGGCCATACAGTGAAAAATATGGACTAGGATACAAGAATTTTCATTTTGAGGAAGTTCAAGCTCTAGGACGAAAGAAACAAAACAAAAAAGTTATGCAGAAATTCTCAAAGGAAGGAATCATGGTCAGAAAGAGTTAGAGATGAATGAATACATAAGATCTTCTTCATTCAGGTATCATGGAAACTTCAATCATTGTGAAGGAAACAACTAGAGAGAATATTATGATAAGCCAAGGTAGGAATTTGGAAGGACTACACCATAAAGAATAGTATTCACTCCTAGGTATCAAAATTTATTTTTGGGTCATTTTTTTACCTATACTAACTTTGGACATAAAGCTATAGATTGCAGAGAATATGGAAGAAATTTTCAAACAATAGATGGTTATGTGGCTCTCACCAATATTGAATGCTAAAAATTCCACAATTATGGTCACATAGATTGAAATTATAGAAGCATGATAGAGCCTCCCATGAAAGAAAACATTGATGTCAAATACAGGAAGGTTTGGAGAAGAAATGAAAAACAAGAAGAGCAGGTGAATGAAAACTAGGTCCCAGAGATCATACTCACAATATTTGCAACAACTCAAGATCATGATGAACCAATGAGAAAAGAGGAAGATGTAAGAATCTAGTAAGAGGATGAAGAGGAAGATGTTGGAATTCAGGAAGAAAATGAAAAGAATCTCAGAATTCAGGAAGAGGATGAAAAAGAAAATGATGAATCCAAAAATGAGGAGGAATATTACCCCACATCAAAGTGGATATTTTTCTGATCCACTTGGCTTGGAGACTCCCAATAAATATGAATGTTGAAGAGGGGGAGTCTAAGCAAAAAATATACAGATTCGAGAACTATCTTTCAAGTAGTTTAAAGTGTTTGTATATTTTGGGAAAGAAGTTTCAGAGTGGTTTGATTACAGACGTACAAAATGTCTTGTGACAATTTGATTGTTTGAGGATCAGGTTTCAGAAAACATTCCCATGCAGGTATCAATTAACAGTTACAAAGAATATCATTAGTACACTTTCCAAGTAGAGATTCATGCTTGTATAGAGTATTCAAGGCATCTATTAAAACATGGATATATTCAGTAGATATTATTGCAGACATGTAGAGTCTGATTTGTGGATTGAATAAACAGCTTGAAAATCAAGAATATGTAGTGATCAGTTGCAGAAAATTTGAAAAAATATTCATAATGATAAAGTGACAAATGGGTAAACATTGTATGCAGTTGAGTAACAGAGTCATCAACAGTTTTATGACATATGGACAGAGTTGGATATTTGACAGGTCTAGTAGAGAGTACAAAAGACATGAGTCAGAGTAATGCATAACAGTGGATGAAAGCAGATTGGCAGGTAGTCACAGGAAGGAAGGTAGTGAAAGGCATAGTAGAAAGAGGGAAGAGAAACAATCAGCAAAAAAAATATTGATAGAGGAAAGTATGGTCATTAATTTGAAATTGAAAAGCCATGAAGAATTGAATTCAAGTAACCTTGAATGCTTTTTATATATATTAATGAATTACAAGAGGAAGCACCAATGGAAAAACAACCCTGGAAGAGAGGAACACAAGTATATATAGGAATCCCCACATTGATCTACATGACATATTGTAGAGAATTCAATGGGAGATAAATCGTCAGAGAAAGAGATCTAAAAAGAAAGATCATAATCATGAAGACAGAGGGAGACATACGGACAGGGGGAGTTACCCTTTTGCCTATGATGTCAAAGAGGAAGAAAGAGAAAGATCATAAGAGAAATATAAGAAGCTTGAAGATAGGGGGAGAAGCCCCAAAGAGAGTTACCCTTTTCCATTCATGTCAAAGGGGGAGAGAAACATGAGGAGAGAAATATCAAGAGAATTGGTCACAGGTGGAATATGAGTGTTTCCATCAATGTGTAGTATACCTAGGGAGGTAATATGGGGTACCTAGGGAGGTACCCAATGGGAATGTGGTTATGTATTATTAGAAGAATTCATTTAATATATGAGAATGTGGTCATTCAATGTAAGGTGGGCTAGGTCATCTATATTAATAAAGGCCCACTATGGTAGTTAGATGTAATAGATATGAGAAATATCTCCATAAGGTTCCTAGGAGATAGAGAGAGCTATATAAAGAATTGTAAGCAATGTAATGAAGCATAGTGAATATTATTGTCATTCTACAAGAAAGTATTGCTTGAGGAGTGCATTCCCTCCATAAGGAATAATATATGGTATTACCCTATGTTGGAAGCAGGCCAAAGAAGAAAGAAAGTCTATTTTGGGAAGGAAGGAATGCACGAGGAAAGTGATAGCTGGAAGGAAGAGAATCACATGCACATGCATGGAATACCTAACGACATTAGGGTTAGAGTTTTTGTAATACACTGTAATGGTTGGTGAGCTAGAAACGTGTAAATATAGATACCTAGGTCTCATAGAAGAAGAAGCTAGAACAAGAAATGAGAGCTAGAGGGAGGATATAGAGAGTCTAGAGGAAGAGTCATGTTTTGATAAATAGTTGTGATATTTTGCTATACGACCTAATTTTGTAAGCGGTTGAGCTAGGGAGGAGTAAGGAGGGTGGCTCTTGAGGGTTAGATCACGGGCTGAGGAGACTGGTGCAATCTAGTTTGCCTCATAATATATTTCAACCCGACTGGGAGGAGTTGTAAAGCATGCGATGCTGAATTTTTGGAACTTCTATAATAAAAGAGCTTAAGAGCCAGATCTTTGTGGGCGTAGCCTAGGAGGGGGTGAACCATGGTAAAAATTGTGGTATGTTATTGAATGCAAGTGTTTCCTTATTGTTTCTAAGTACATATTAGTATGATGAGTGTATGATTTTATTATATTCCATGCATAATTGTGAAGGATAATTTATTACTTTAATAAGTTAAATAGAGCTCTCAACACACACTTCTCATATATCCACTCAATCCTGGATTGCAAACACTTGAGTATTGCAGTCACCCATCAAGACTATCTTGGGTGAGACTATGTAGTGCACTATGTGCATTGTGTTGCCTTCTGGTTTATCAAGAGGGTCGATAGTTTTAGAGGCTTTGTTGGAACCCCAGTAGACATGAACCCTAGGTCAATCAAGCTAAAGGTATAAACTCAGACGTATAAATTATGTGGTCGTTGGTTGGAATAGTATAGGATTGCGTAGGTAGGATCTGTTGAAAATTTGTAAGATCTGTGGATGGCGGGCCAAGGGAATACTGAATCGGACGATGAGAAGAATGCATAGCTAGAAAGGGATGTTGAGACCGTAGAATCCCACAAAAGAAGAGATTGAAAGTTGGTTGAAGACAAAAGAGCGGGAATTTGCACAAAAAGATAACAGAGACCCTAGAGTAACACCGCACAAATATCTTGAGAAATATGTCTTTACTGATCTGCATGAAGTATTTTTTTGTGATTTTCCACACTTATAAAAGGACTGGATATTGAGGTTGAAGGATAACCATGCAACAAACCAGATCCAACAGTTAGAATGGACCTCGGTTCAGATTGAGTAGTTACAACAGGTGAACAACAAATTCACCGGCGCAGTAGATTTTTGGCTCGACAATATTGTAGCAGGATTTATAACAGAATTTGCAGTAGATACAGCGAAGTCATACAGCGAAGCGGAGCAAGCGTTTCTACACGGGCCTCGAGGAAGGTATATTCAATTGTTGTATACTTCTATTAAGATATTGCTATATAACAACGGTGTAATGACAATGGAATCAGACAACTAAACTTCCCTGCATGCATGGGGGAAGGGGGGAAGCACTGACATGAAGAGGAGAAATGGAAGGAGGAGTGGATAAAGGAAAGAAGGAGTAACCCTTGGACCCAATCATTATGAACGATGACCAGATCAATCGGATCATGGTGATAGCTAGAAAGATGTGCAGTGGAGTACCCTACCAATACAAGGTGAACACCAAAAAGAGAGCAATGGCCACAAGGGAAGGCTTGGCAAGTGATGAAGAAGAGGCAGAGGATCTTCGGGTTGTGGATCAGATTGAGGAAATCGTGCATGCAATATATGAGAGGAAGACAAGAGGTCCAAGAGCAGGGAGAGAAGGTAGCAATCCTATCCATATTAATGTCAGTGTAGAACCCATAAACCCATGTGCAACTAATACACCAAAGAGAACACCACCGTTTAGAAAACTGAATTTCGGGAGAAGAAAGATATTCAGAAGCACATCTACATAAGGAACAACAACTGGATGATCCACTTCAGGAAGAAATAGTCAAGTATCTACACCACGCGGAGGTAGTAGTTTAGCATTCAGGATGGCAGGATACGATCCCACCATCAGGTTACCAGAATTCAAAGGAGAAATGTCAAAGGACCCGAAAAAACACTTGTTTATCTAAGAAAAGATTTGGGAAGAAAAATAGATCACAAATAAAGATACTAAACTTGCACAACTAGCGATTACATTAAGGGATCACACATTGGATTGGTATATGAGTTTAGCTACAAACAATCCACTAGGGACAACCATAAAAATTGTGGACATACAGAAATTGTTGATAAATGAGTTTCAGAAGCCAATTTCAGAGGATCAGTACAAGAATGAGATGAAATAAATTAGACAGAAACCAAGAGAATATGTATGGGAGATTGACCAGAGATTCAAGCGGTTGAAAGGAAAGTTGAAATATCTCATGACCGATATGGAGCACAAGCATTTGTTCGTCAATTCATTGCTACCACACTTAAAATACCCATTGAGACAACAAAAGTTTCAGACATGGGCAGAGGCTCTGCAGGAAGCCTTGCAACTGGAAGAAAACCAATATCAACAAACGGATCCAGCCATCAAAGAGATGAAGGAGGATTTGAATAACTTAACGTTCCATCTAAACCAGAACAAAAGTAAGGACAAACAAGAAGTTGTTTGGTGTACCACATGCAGGACGAAAGGACACCACAAGAATGAATGTCCAACATTTGCGCAGTACATGGTTGTAGGGATGCCAAATACATTACCAACAGGAGGACTATGGTGCAAAATCTATAAGAAATCGGGCCATGATCCATATCACTACCCAATGATGCATAAATACCATACAGTCCCAAAGAGTTCATATTGCAACTTTTGCAAGTCAGTGGGACATGATGACAAAGATTGTAGAACTATGGATTTGATGCGAGAGAGGACATCAGATGCATACAGGGTGCAAGCATAAATGACAACTGGGAAAGCCGCACCGCATTTTAACCAAGTTCTAGCCCCATACAATATTTCATAGTAGCGGTATAATACTACGCAACAACCATATAATACCGCGCATCCATAGTACAAAACAATGCAACCTCAGTACAATACAATGTAGTGTAATCATGCACCTCCATATAACACGTCGAGAGGAGATAGAGCTAGCTACAGAGGTGGAGGATGAGCAAGAAGAGGTTTTGAAAGAGGTAGAGGACTAGTGGTATGTCACAATTGTCAACAACTGGGACATTATGCAAGAGAATGTCCACTTCCACCAGCGACTTGTATTTATTGTTGTGCATCGGATCATGACACGGAAGAATGCCCTATGTTACTTGGGAAGATCCAAGAAAAGAGAAATCAGAAAAACCAGAACATTCAATGGATTTCAATGGAAGCAAGGGATGAAGGATGAAACATCAACATAGTTACACATAGAGGATCTAAAACAGGGAACGACGCATCCCAACAAGAGCCAGTACAACACCAGTGGGTGAAGAAGAATGTTGAACCAAGGAGAAAGTTTGACGCATACAACAAGAAGGAAACATTTAAGCAAGCCAGACAAGAATTCTTGAAGCAAGACACTGTGTCGACTTTAATTGCACAACAGAGCAAGGAAGCGCCAGAGTACAAGATGCCTCCATTGTTGGATCATACCAAAGAAATGCAGCCCATAGGACAAGTAAGTACAATCAAAGTCTTTTTGCAGTCATGTGTAAAACTATTGAATGACCCATCCTCTATCAAAATATTGAAAAATATATTACAAAGATGTAGCATAGAGATAGAAGGAAAACTAGAACAAAAAACAGTCAATCACCTACATACAAGGAGAAGAACATGTAGGGAGTTCCGACTGAATGCCAACATCAAAGATTTCAACATGGGAGATATCATACTAGATCTAGGATCTGAAGTTAATGTATTACCCAAGAAAACATTAGGATATTCACCTGTTCAGTTGAAACTGGAAAACCAACACAGAGTTCTGTCAATTGGTAGAATGAAAGGAGTGACAATAGATCTGGATGGAGTGCGCAACAAAGCAGAATTCGAAGTGATTGAAATAGTGGACGACACAACACCATATCCAACATTTATTCGCTTGTATTGGGCATTTGATAACCAGGCCATAATCAACTTAAAGACACGAAAAATGACATTCGAGTCAGGAGAATATAGGGTCATCATTCCACTAGACCCATTAGAAGGGGAAAGGTTTGTAGAACCTACTTGCTTAGACTTAGAGGAAATCATCCAGATGTACAGAACAAATGTGCATGATGAATATTACGTAAACCCAACTGTAGATGGGATCCTCAGTTGGCGAAGAATTACTTCATGTGCGAAAAAATCAGACACAGGTCTATAAAACTGGAAACAAAGGCTACACGAAGTTTCCACAAGAAGATGTGCAAGAATAGACTACGCAGTAAGATGGGTAGGTACAGAGATAAGGGAACCACCCAGTTTCCATGGAGTAAATGATCTGGAAGTATTCTTGGCACAATACGAGAATGAAGTGTTAGAAAATCAGAGACTCTTAGCACTCGATATAGCACTCAAGGCCACACCTGCAATATGGTGGGGCGCACATAAAGAAACAATCAAGGATTGGTACCAATGCAAGTGGTTACTGGGCATAAGGTTTGGTGCAGAACAGAGAAGCAACCGGTAGCAGAAGTATGATGGACAGGGGGCACCAGCAGAACACTTGGAGAAGTACAAAGCATTGTGGAAAATGACACCTCCAGAGGAATGGTCTCATCATTTTGTACATACCTTAGAAGGCATACCAGCAAACTTGTATACAGACGAGGAACTGCAAAGAGGAACTGCAAGCTGAATAGTATTGCAAAAAAACTTTGCAGTCACTTTCTCATTCGATCATGAGAACCCCAACATAGATGTGGGACTTAAGC
This sequence comes from Picea sitchensis, assembly GCA_010110895.2. Lineage (NCBI taxonomy): Eukaryota > Viridiplantae > Streptophyta > Pinopsida > Pinales > Pinaceae > Picea > Picea sitchensis. The sequence continues at coordinate 14,472 of SNQJ01S0149594.1, read as the reverse complement.
AAATAAGAGGGTTAATATTCATTAAGGAATCAGAAGTTGAACGCATAACAGAGGAACAACAACGAAAAAGATAGACAGTGAAAGAATTGTTTCCATTCTACCATGTGCAGGAAGAAGCACTAGATGAAGACGACCCACGTGATATTTAGATCGAGGAAGTGGAAGGTGAAAGAGAAGTGGAAGGTCCACCTTTAGAATTAGAAGTAATTGTTGCGTCGATATAGGTGAAGAAATTCAATATTGGGACAGTGGAGAATCCGAAAATGGCCAGCATTGGAGACTACTTGGATGAGCAAACAGTAGAAAACATAACAAAATTACTGCGTGAGTACAACGATATGTTCCCCACAACATTTATAGAAATGAAGGGCATAGAGAGAGATCTAGGAGAAATGAAGATACCACTCAGAGATGAAGAAAGACCGATCATACAACGACCATACAGATTAAACCCGATGTATAAGTAGAAATTCAAAGTTGAGATTGACAGGATGCTCGAAACCGAAATCATAGAACCTATGGAAGAATCAAAATGGATAAGCTCGATGGTAGTTCAGGAGAAAAAACAAGGTGGGATAAGAATATGTGTCCACTTGAGGAAGTTGAATGATGCATGCCTACATGACCCGTTCCCTACACCTTTCACGGATGAAGTGTTGGAGAATGTAGGAGGACACGAAGTTTACTCATTCACTAATGGATTCTCAGGCTACCACCATATCAAGATAGCACAGGAAGACAAATACACGACCATGTTTGCTATAGAATGGGGATCCTACCAGTACACAGTCATGCCATTTCCAAAGTAGTCATAACTGCATTTAAGGAATTTATCCACCAGTTTCTAGAAGTATACTTGGACGACTGGAGAGTCTATAGTCTATTGAAAGATCATGTAGAGGTCTTGAGGCTAATGCTAGAAAGGTGCAGGCAGTGTTAGATATCATTAAACATCAAGAAATGTATCTGCAGAACATCGTTTGGGATACTATTGGGCCATATAGTATGAAAAAAAGGAATACTAGTAGATCCTGCAAATATTGTAGTAATTGTTAACTTGCCACCACCAAAAACAGTTTGTCAACTAAGAGCGACATTGGGACAGACAGGATACTACAAATTTTTTATCAAAGGGTATGTACAGATCACCGCGCCAATGGATAAACTATTAAGGAAAGATACAAAGTTTCAGTGGAATGAATATTTTCAACACGGTTTGGATACACTAAAAGAAAAAATGGTCATCGCGCCAATACTAATATTTCCAGACTGGGAGAAGACATTCCACGTACATGTAGATGCATCAGCCATAACACTTGGAGATATTTTTCTATAGCCAGGAGCAGGGGATTTGTATCATCCTATAGCATTCGTGAGCAGAAAACTATCAAAATCAGAGAAGAACTATAACACTATAGAGAGGGAAGGCCTAGCTATGGTTTACGCACTGCAGAAGTTTAGACACTACTTATTGGGAAAACATTTTAATATGTTCACAGATCACTTAGCTCTTAAATACTTAGTCAACAAGCCAATGTTGGGGGGGAGAATCTGTCGATGGTTACTCCTATTTCAAGAATTTGATTTTGAAGTAATAGTCAAGCCAGGAAATTTAAATGTAGGACCTGACCACCTATCAAGGGTCACGAATGGAGAGGAACCTACAAGTTTAGAGGACAACTTTCTGGATGCACAGTTATTTTCAGTCTAAATCGTCGATGAATACTTTGCAGATATCATCTAGTATTTTAGTATGGGTACTGCGCCACAAGAATAAAAGAAAAACCTAGTAGTCTGAGCTGCAGACTATCAACTAATCGTAGGACACTTATACAAAATGGGTGTAGATAGAATCTTGGGAAGATATGTGCTAGAACATGAAAAACCAATGGTTTTAGAAGAAGCCCATGAGGGAATAGCAGGAGGACATTACGCAGGAAAAGATACTGTGCATAAGGTATTGTGCGCAGGCCTATGGTGGCCGAGCGTTCACAAAGATTCGAAGGATTACTACCAGAGATGCGACATCTGTCAGATGGTTGGTAAACCCAATAGAAGGGACGAGATGCCACTGCGACCATAGGTAACGTTGCAGGTATTTGACAAATGGGCAATGGATTTTTTGGGACCAACTAGCCCACCAACAAAGAGGACAAGAGCAAGGTACATTATCACCATGACAGAATACCTGACAAGATGGGCGGAAGAAACACCACTCAAATATTGCAGTGCAGAAACAACAACACACTTTCTATTTGAACAAGTAATCAGTAGATTTGGTTGCCCAAGAAATTTGATGAGCGACCAAGGCACTCACTTCATTAAGAACACTATTAAGGCTATGACTGAGGAAATTGAATTCCATCATTAAAAGAGTACACCATACCATCCAAAAGCAAACAGAACAGTAGAAGAATTTAACAAAATCTTGGAGAACACATTGACAAAGATTTGCAATGTCAACAGAGATGATTGGGACCTCAAAGTACCAGCCGTATTGTGGGAATACAGGACTAGATGAAATAAATTGACAGGACACACGCCATTCATATTGGTATATGGACAAGAAGCAATGGTGCCATTAGAATTTTTGGTACCCAGTCTACGCGTAGCAGCGATTACACACATGACAGAACGAGGTGCAGTATAGGATAGGTTGAATCAACTAATTATCATGGAGGAAGATAGGATCCTAGCAAGGTTCCACCAACAAGTTCAGAAGGAAAGGGACAAATCTTGGCATGACAGACACATCAAGAAGAAAACTTTCAAGGAAGGAGACTTAGTGTTGATGTATGACAACAAATCCATTCAGCATCCAGGAAAACTCAAAATACACTGGATAGGACCATACAAAGTAAAAACTGTCACAGATGGGGGAGTTGTATAGTTGAAAGACTTAGGAGGCACAGAACTCAGAGGGATTATCAATGGGAGCCGACTGAAGCCTTATAAGGACAGTCGACCACCCACAACTTGAAAGTCACCGTGTAGTAATAAAAAATAAAAAAAAAGGAGAAGGAGCACACACACTTAGGAATACGAGCCCGATGAAGACAAGGCCAACCGCCAGTTCAAAACGAAAAACAAGCAGGAAAAGTGAAGATGGCAAAAAAAGTGTTAAGTGATGAAGGCTAGAAGAATTGAATGCCATAGATGACTGACAGGATGTCGCATTAATCGTGCCAACTGGAGACGCGATGGAAAGTAATGGCGAGTACGAAGGAATTGGAGGTTCATTGAATTTCAAATAAAGCTAACATATTCAAAAAGCTTCACATAACACCCATACAAAGAAAGGATGCGGGAACAAAAAGCCTATTGTGAAATTGGAAGAGACGGAGAGCGATAGCACATACGAAGCACAGAGTGAAGTTTACAAAGTTTACAGAGGCCACTGAGCTCGACGGACGTTTTACTAATACCGCCATGGCACCACCTAAACAAGCAGAACAGAGCAAGACTGTAAGACAACCCAGAGTTAGGACAAGGGCAAAAACTCAATCGCAGGGAAGTGAACAACAACCGCCAAAAGTCATCAATGTGGAAAAAATCCCATCGTCGGATATAGCACCGGGAAGCCCAACATTCATGGTAGAAGAAACCCAACAAACAACACCTACATGCATGGACATCGATAGGCCAGAAGAGGGGTAGGGACGACAAAATGAGGACACAAGAATTCAAGCGCAACCAGAAAACCCTAAAGAAGCTCTGAGATTCAATGGGATGACTCCAAATCAGGAAGAAGTGGCTGAGTCAAATGAGTCACAGACAACCGTGTAAGAACACCCAGAGGAGGAAGCAATGGAATATGTCACGAGCCGACCAGAATAGTATGTCGAAGAACTATCAATGGATTCTATAACCTTGAGTCAACCACCACCGTGAAAGGACAAGAAGCAGGTACCTAGGTCATCATGCAGACAACCCACCGCAAAAATTGTTTTTTTGCGTATATTAGAAGGGGTACGGGTGAAAGCAGATTTGCTATGTTTTGTCGAGAAGTTAAAATACTCAGACCATGATGTAACTGACATGGACAAGTTCTTGGCTTTCATGAAGAAATTCTATTACAGACTATGGGTGTAGATCCATTTGGGGATCCAATTCATAAACTACTCTAGTGGGCAGCAGGATTAGTGAAAACTGGGATTTTAGGTATGTTGGAACTACCACACTTTGGCAGAGGACAGTATGCAAAAAGTTGCGTCAAACAATTGATCACTATCACACATGGAGGATATTTGTGGCTGGGAAGGCTCATCTCAATAGATGTAGAGCTCATTGTGCACATCATAGGGCTGTCATCACGGGGCATGGATCTCGCACAGTTTCTTGAGGAAAAAACAAAGGAGAAAGCACTCGTTGAGGAGATGAAAAATAAATACGACACTGAAAGGGGGACACGCAAAATCATTATTAAATGGATTAGTGACAGCGCAACAAGAATGGTCATGAAAATCATGGTCTGAAATCTTCTTAGAAAATGCCGCAAGGAGGAATTTTCAGTCGGGGTTGTCGTAGCTGCAGCACAGTGTGTCGAGGGCACCATGATCAGCTGGGCCCCTTATCTTTTGAATCTATTTCTAGAGGACTGCAAGGATGCATAGGATCTGGGGACATAATTTCATTATTCATGGTTGATCATGATGATAGCCATTATGGGATGGAAGGAACCGAACTATGTATTTTTCTCCACCAGACCCAAACCCAATCATGGAGAAAGATATTTATCACTTGGTGTCGCTTCGAATGCCAGGAACAGAAAGATGAACGCAACTATATTCGAAGGATATATTTTTTATCTACAGGAGACCATCGCCAACATGTGGAGGATAACACTGTAGGATATTGCATACTATCATGGCATAGCTAACTTCAAGTCCACTCGACATGTGATGTGGATCCAGGCGTGGAAGGACCCCAATAAACAATGTCTACAAATGCGCTATTGCATCATGGAGGGGGACATAGAAATGGTCATCAAGGATTGGGAGGACGAATGGAGTATTCCATTATTCACTCGAGACATATCTGCAGGGGTAGAAGAGGAGGAGGCAAGGCAGGAACATACACATACTGAGGAGGCAGGGAAAGAATAGGCACAACCCCAGGAAGTCACAGTGCCCAAGAAACCAAGGACCGAACAAAAAAAACCAAAGCAAAAGAAAGGGGGGACATCAAAGACAGGAGTCCAAACAGGGAAGAAGAACAATACTCAGGCGGACCGAGTATAGTAGAAACAGACCGAGGCAGCGTAGGGGACTACACCAAGTCCTACTTTGCAAGAACCAGGACTGACTAAGTGTCCAACTACTCATACAGGGGGTGCGCACAAGAAGATGAAGGCACATAGAACACCTCTAGAATACACGATCATGGAGGATGATGCAGAAATGATAGGCCAATTTGTCTAGGATTGCACATTTGAGGATTTTTAGAATCCTATGCGTAAAAGGGACAGAATTGAAGAAGAGTTAGCAGACATGTGACAGCTCCTCAGGCAGATCGAGGAAGCGCAGGGAATCGACAACAGCATAGAAATGGGACCATCAACATCACAATTAGGTGGATAACATGAATTAAGCGAGCGAGATACAGTCCAGACAATACCACAGGTGAGTGAAACATTTCACGTTACACCCAACATGTTGCGCATGGACGATATCGTGGGGTAGACACCCCTAAAGGATTTGACGCAATTGCAGTTGGTATTGTCGTGGATACCCACCAAGGCCCTATATAAATTGTAGGTTAGCATTACACAGGAGGTACAATCTCGTGCACACACAGACACAGTTGAAATGTACTAGGTAAAAGATAAACGGGATGATATGGAATTGATAATTGAATAGCCCAAGCTCGAGACCAAAGAGGAGAGGGAACGTGTGAAGGGATTGGAGTAGAAAGTGGTCGTAGCCTACGAAAAGATCCTAAAGACCGTGCAGATGGATGAACTCATAGAAATAGAAAAGATTGATCAGATAATGTAGACAATCGATCAATACCAACAGGATATCGAGAATCTTTGCGAGTAGCTCACACCTACAAATCCACCGGAGGTAAGGGAGAAAAGGAAGCAGGAGGAAACAAAGCAAATATAGAAGATAGAATGGCAGATCTACGCAACGGATGACTTGTTTGAAAAAGTAGTGCAGCTCTGGATGAAGATGGAAGAGGATCAACAGGTCCAGCAATGGGACCAAGAAGAAGAAAGGAAAAGCGTAGCTATCCAAGACCTAAAGCAAAATCAGAAGACAATGTCAATCACGGAGCACATCAAAGGGGCACAAGACACGAAGAAACTACAGGCAAAACTCATCACTGTGCATACCTGGAAAAAGGAGTGCCAGGCTCAAATGGAATCACTCCAGGAGTGAGTAGAAGAGGTCATTGCACAGGCAGAGGAATCCAAGACATATATGACACAGACCCAGGCAGAGTGTGCAAGGCTTATCAATGATGATATTGCAATACAGACATTGTATGCACTCAAGGAGAAGACCGCGTAGGCTCAAACACAAGCAACAGAGCTTAGGGAGAAGTTCCAAGCGATCACTAGGGAGATTGACGAAGCACACAAAGGGTAGGTGGCTTGGGATGAGCCACATGTTAGTGTTTGGGGCATGTTGGAAACAGTCCAAAGCGAAATGAAGGCTATTTTAGGAAGGAAGGCATGCACGAGGAAAGCGACAACTAGAAGGAAGAGCAGCACACGTGCATGCATGGAAGACCTAACGACCTTAGGGTTAGGGTTTTTGTAATACACTATAATGGTTGGTGAGCCAGAAATGTATAAATATAGATACCTAGGTCTCATAGAAGAAGAAACTAGAACGAGAAATGAGAGCTAGAGGACGGATATAGAGATTCTAGAGGAAGAGTCATGTTTTGATAACTAATTGTGATATTTTTCTATACGAACTACTTTTGTAAGAGGTTAAGCTAGGGAGGAGTAAGGAGGGTAGATATTGAGGGTTAGATCATAGGCTAAGGAGCCTAGTGTGATCTAGTCCGCCTCATAATAGATTTCGACCCAACTGGGAGGAGTTGTAAAGCGCGCGGTGCTGGAGTTTTGGAACCACTATAATAAAAGAGCTTAATATCTAGATCTTTGTGGATGTAGCCCGGGAGGGGGTGAACCATGGTAAAACCCATGTTATGTGATTGAAATGCATGTGTTTCCTTACTGTTTCTAAGTAGATATTAGTATGTTGAATGTATGAGTTGATTATATTCCATGCATAATCGTGAAGGATAGTTTATTAATTTAATAAGTTAAATAGAGCTCTCAACACACACTTCTCAAATCTCCACTCTGTTATCACCAATTCTTTTCACGGGCAAAAGGGTATCCAGGTCCACAGTTTGCACAAGAAGCTCCCAAGCACAGCACGCAGAAAAACTCAACACTCGAGCAGCTCAGTCTAGTGACACAGATCAAGCGAGTGGGCAAAGACTGGTTTTAGCGGTGAGGATCTATCATCGAGGTAGATCGACGGTCATCAGGTAAACCGGGGCCGTGGAGTTGTCCAAGGTTTATCACTAGGGCTCGTCCCTTATGGTAAAAGTCATAATTTAATTTGCGTTGTCCGATCCAGGTGGGGGACAAGTGGCGGCCGATTGTACGATCCCGAGAGTCGGCATTTCAGGGTTTCCGTTAGCAAGCGCACCCACAGCCTTACGCCCCGAAATGCGAAGCCCCGAGAGCCTGGCCCATGGTCGTATTGAAAGGACTGGGCCAATGAAGATGAGGGGCGCATGGCCATGGTGGACCCACATTGAAGTGATAGCCATGCGAATCTGGGTCGTTCAAGCAATAAACGCGTGGCGTGTTATTACGCCCCGTCGCGATTTTGGCTATCGCGATTCTACGACAGGGGGTCACTCCTCCATTGCATTAGGAATCACCAAAATGTGAAATCAAAAAGCACCATTGGGTTGGGCCCATGGTCCTTGCGCCCGGTCACAAGTTAGCAGGGCTGGAAAGTGGGGGCTAATTGAGTTTAAGCGCTCATTGAGCAACGAGCAATCGTGGTCGTCCGATGAAAGAAGATTTGGGCCATCAATCCCTAGGGACAGGTGGCAGTATTTGAGCACTTCATAGGATCTGTTGTCGAGGATTTTGGAGGAAGAGGAATGAGAACTCCTGGTGGGAGAATCCCTGAAATGCTATAGAGGGTCATTTCGCAAGTTTGGGCACCGGGAAATTTGAAGACAGGGGGAGTAAACATCCCCGAAAGAAGAAGTCCCAAAACACCTTGGGAGGTTATTTTTGGCCCATGGTCTTACCCCAAGGTCAGGTGGAGCAGCAGAAAGAGCCGCGAAAAGGGTCAAAACGTCGTTTATCTACAAAGAAGGGGTCTCCATGTTCTCCAGGTTCCAAATCGTCTTGGCCTCCTCTAATCTCAACGGAGCAATTAATGGAGGTAGGTGTTGGTAGTTGAATCTTTAGCTCAGCCATGAATCAAAAGACAGAAAGGACTAGCCGGAAGGTAGAGCGGTCTGCCCAAGGTCGCCCTGTCATAAATTTTCTTGTGAAGCCCATGCCGAGTTAAGGTTGTGTCTGACAAAGGAGTTTTGGCCTAGTCTGACTGAGAAGAGTCTGCGCCATGGAAACTCGAGCACACCTCTGTTGTTGACTACGAATTTTCCGAGTATATGTATGGGGTTCTGTCATTTTGTATTGGTCTTTGGTTGAGCAGAGCTCCCATTTTGTAATATGTTTTAACACCAAAGTTGTGCCTGGTTATGGAATCGATTTGAGACTTTCAGTTAATAGAAGTTGGCTTCTTTCCATCTCTCTGTAAACACTGTGTTAAGACACTCGGAATTGGAGGATCCAGTCGAGGGTTGTGATGTTGCAGGATGATGTAGGTTTGATCACTGCAATGTTTTCACCAATTTTACTCAGTTTCCTATGTTTCCTTTTTCCTTCTCGCACTGAATAGCTCGAAATTGGAGAATCCAGTCGAGCTGTTGCAACTACATGGTGATGAAGGTTTGATCATCTCACTATTGAAATTATGTCCTTTGAAGACACATTTCAGTGTCTGAAACCTAGGCTCGAAAGCATCATCGAGCCTGAGTTTATCTTCTTCAAGCTCCTGGAAGGTCAGATGCCCATAGCAGTCTTGTTCTCATTTTCCCACCAAGTCTTCCCTTTGTTCACCTTAAAACTCAACTCACTGACTGAAGTTAATATGGCCCTCACATCCCTATGCATTTCTGGTCCGGTTTTGTGTTGTAACATCATTCTAGTGTTGAGTTTTGTCCACTGACCACCACCATTTAAACCAACCTATGACATATAAACTGATGGGTATCAGGCTTACCACTATCGCAATCTAGTGGTGACTTCTGACGCTAACACACTCAATCCTGGACTGCAAACACTTGAGTATTGTAGTCACCCATTAAGACTATCTCAGGTGAGACTGCGCAGTGCACTCTATGTGTTATGTTGCCTTTTGGTTTATCAGGAGGGCCGATAGTTTTAGAGGCTTTGTTGGAACCCCAGTAGACATGAACCCTAGTTCAATCAAGTTAAAGGTATAAACTCAGACGTATAAATTATTACCAACACCCTACCTCAAGGGTTTTGTCTACATTCTTGTGTTTAGTGTTTTGGTGAATGGTTTGATGTTTATTATTGGTTTATTGCTTAATTGTATTTGCAGACTATTCAGGTACTTAACAATTGGTATCATATCAATTTCCTTGGCCAAGGAAAGTGATATGATACCAATTGTTAAGTACATGAATAGTCTACAAATATACTTCAGCAATAAACCAATAATAAACACCAAAACATTGAACACAAGAATGTAGACAAAACCCTTGATGTAGGGTAACACCGTATATTATTCCTTATGGAAGGAATGCACTCCTCAAGCAATACTTTCTTGTACAATGACAATAATCTTCACTATGCTTCGTTACATTGCTTACACTTATTTATATAGCTCTCTCTATCTCCTAGGAACCTTCTAGAGAGATTTCTCACATTTATTACATCTAACTACCATAGTGTGCCTTTATTAATATAGTGGACCTAGTCCACCTTACATTGACTGGCCACATTCTCATATATTAAATGACTTCCACTAATAATACATAACCATATTCCCATTAGGTACCTCCCTAGGTACCCCATATTACCTCCCTAGGTATAATACAAAGAAGCTCACTATAGAGTTTGAGATCAAAGACCTAGGGATAATGCATTATTTCTTAGGTCTTGAAGTTTGGCAGAGCCCAGAGAATATATTCCTTAACCAAGGGAAGTATGTAGTTGAAATACTGAAGAGATTTGACATGTTGGAATGTAAATCCATGAACACACCCATGGAAACAAACTTGAAGCTCCTGGTTGATACTTCGTCATATTTGGTTGATGTTACTCTATACAGAAAAATTATTGGTTCATTGATGTATCTGATGAATACCAGGCTAGATATATGCTTTTTTGTGAACACCTTGAGTCAGTATCTGGTGGAGCCCATACTTGTTCACCTTGTAGTTGCAAAGCATGTGATGAGATACCTTAAGGGTATGTTGGATTATGGTCTCTGTTATACTAGAGATCATGACTTCATATTGTGTGGTTATACTGATTCAGATTGGGCTGGAAGTGTCTCATATAGAAAGAGCACTTCATGATGTTGTTTCAGTTTGGGGTCAGGCATGACTTCATGAAAAAGCAGGGAGCAATCTAGTATTTCTCTCAGCATGGAAGAAGCAAAATACATTGCAGCATGTTCCTTCAGTTGTGAAGACATATGGCTTCAAAATTTTTTGACATGTCTATTTGATCTGTAGATGGAAACCACCGTGATTCTATGTGATAACCAGAGTTGTATAAAAATGATGGAGAACCCAGTGTTCCATGATAAGTCGAAGCACATAGAGATCCAATATCACTACATTTTTTATGTAGTTTAGAGAGGAGTTGTAAAGCTCCAATATGTTGGCACAGATGAGCAGGTTTCATATGTGTTGACCAAGACTTTGTCTCGTGTGAAGTTTGAGTACTTCCAAGACAAGCTTGGTGTTGTCCGAAATGACCTCCCTCGAAAGGGGGAGTGATGTTGATGATACTATGGTATCTTGACCAACAATGGGTAGCTTCGTTAGGATTTTATATCCTAGGGGATTGATCATCCCTGGAAAAATCCTAAAGGTATGGTAAGGATGGTATGTCAGAGTACCTGTGCATGCATATGTCAGTTGTGGTTAGTAGTGGTAGCTCCATTAGGATTTTATATCCTAGGGAATATTTCGATTCCTAGGTAGATCTTGAAGGTCCGTTAAGGACGGTCTGTCAAAGTACCACGTGGTATCTTGTTAGGATTTTATATCCTAGGGAATATTATGATTCCTGGGAAGATCCTGAAGGTCCGGTAAGGATGGTCTGTCAGAGTACCACAAAATGTTGTTGTTGCACTTGCCTCATTCTATTGCCATATGTTGATGATGTTGTTGATTCATCCTCATGTTGTTGATGATGTTGATTCAACCTCATGTTGTTGGTGATGTTGATTTATCCTCGTCCTATTGATGATGTTGTACCATCCTCGTGTTGTTGATGATGTTGTACCAACATCGTGTTGGTGATATTTTTTTTCTAGCTTCATGTTTTTCTTTCAGTGAAATAACCTAATAACAACATTAAAACATAACAAATTTGAGGATACACTTATCGTGAAACTGAATAATGGAACTTACTTCTACTTTTGATACAGGTTCAAATGGATAAAAACTATAAATAACTTTTCCTTTGAATTCAACAAATAACTAGCATTAAAATCAACTCCCATGTATCTCTTAAAAAATGTTTTGAGAAACAGGCCAAGTGGTTGTTAGAGAATACACTTATCTTCAACAATATTTGTTGGTGTTCTAAATTATGATGACACAAAGTCACATTTGTCATCTTTTGAGCAATCAAAAGTTTAGGAAAATATGCATTTGTTGTTAATTATTCTTTCATTGTTTAGGCTCTTACTTTTCATTGCAAGTTATATTAGGAAAAACACTAACATTTATCCTTGCACCCTTCTTACCTTTATTGCAGGAACAAGGTGTGTTGAGACCAAAAAATACTTTTGTGCCTCCATTTGAACTTGTTTGCAATATATGTAGGCAACAACTTTCCAAAAACTCATCTCATTGCACAATTTTCAAATAGATCCATGCAAGTATGAATAGATTGTCCAATGAATCTTAGAGGAAAAATATGGGATAATGGAATGCATATTTCAAAATCCAATCCTCCATGAATGCTTTATAGGGTTTATGGACGTCTCTTTTAAACAAGACACACATAGCATTTCATTGACAATGTTCCAAGTATGTAAGTAGTCTAGAAAAGGTTTGTTTGCACTAACATTAGACAATGTGTTTACATAAATGAAAAAAAAAAATTAATCACGCGATGTTATTTATAAACTAATTGGTATTTTCTAATATTGAAATTATGCAAACAACAACCATGCAAAGAAAAAAAAAAATTGAAACATGTGTTAAGATTCACTTGTAATCTTGCTGTTTGAAAAACCTTGAAAACAAAATACATGTATTTTTGTTTTTGTTTTTGGGCCTAAACTTTTATGGTGTTTGCGATAGATTATTTAAATGAGGCTTCCTTGCAATTATCCCTCTTAGCTATATGAATACCTAGATAATTTCTCCTATTGGAACAACAAAAATATGAATTGGATCTATTTGGAAACAATAATCATATTTTGCACAAATTTAGTTATGTTTGTTTAGTGGACAATTTTGTTCATGTTGCTTTTTTTTTACTATGCAAAGTTCTCTAACCTATGTGATAATTGTGATCTTATGATCCAAAATTTTATTGCTTTCATTCTATAGAGTCTTCTACATGTGATGCTCATTTTGTTATTGAGAATTTTTTTCAATATGATAAAATCTCTCTAGAATTCTTCTACCCATCTTGGTCACATTTATCACTATGAGCTTCATTTTAGTGTCACAGAGACAAACAAAAAACATATGTTGGATCTATTTCCTTTGCTCGCCATGTTTTCTATAATGGGAATTAGTTTTATGTCTTTATTGTAAACATATACAATAGCCTTAAATATTCTATGTCTTGTAGAGACACCCTAGTTGAATTCTCTATCAATTTCCTTGTTCGATCTTCAAACCCTCTGTTGCTTTGGTTGTATATACTAGTTGAGGCCATTTCATATGTATGAACCAAGATACCTATGTTTCTTTCTTATAAAGAAACCAAGTATATAATTCTATCATTTAGGGATTTCTTTCCTTCTCCTTCTCCTGTCTTAGCACTTTTTTTTCTTTGTGAAATTCATATCCTAAGGAAATCCATTGAGCACTTCTCCTCATTCTGAAGATGGTACTTAGGGAAAACCTAATTACACAAAATATCGACACTTTGTCAACACAAGGATCAAGTCCATTACAACAATATACTCGTTAAGAGATTAATATATCACTTGTGGGAGTAGAACCTGGGTGGGGAGGATAGCACTCCTCACATTCCCCTACGATAGACCCCATTGAATCTTGTCTTAGCACTTATAGAGCAATGGAATAGTTCATTCTCCAAATTTAGTTTTGTATTCATATAAATAAAATGCACTTAGAATACATTCCATTATAATAATAAGTAATGGATTGACTCATTGTAAACGTGTTTTCTAATTAAACATTGGCTTCTAGTTCAATATTACTCTCATATTCTCATCTTTGACACATGATGAGTCTTGAATTGTTAATTAGTTGTCTTTTTCCTTCAAACTTCATTGAAAATATTCCACTAGCTTGCTACCCATTCATGTTAATAATTTGAGTGTTCACTTCAGTGAAACATACATTGTGCAAATATTTAATTTTTGTTTCCTTGTAGAGGAAAAATTTTTGTGTTCACTACAATTTGACTATATTGAATACTTGTAATATTCCATTACTTTTAGATATTGACATGATCCTGTTTTGATTGAAGATAGTTTTTAATTTCATTAACATGTGGTTTGTTTCTTTTATGAATATTTAATTCCTTTGAATAATTATACTTTGTTGTTGTTTTGAATGAATACATGATTGTATTTTTATTCAAAATAGCTTTGAAATTGTAATAATGTTGGAATTTTGCTTTGCTCAACAATGATATGCACAACCATACAAACCCTTAGGTTAATAAAGGAACAAGTATAATTGTGCTACCCTTCCATGAAATGGTTGCATCAAGTCGGTAAAGCTTTTTTGTTTCTTGTAACCATTGATTATTTATATCTTTTGGTTTGAACAAATCTTTGTTTGACTATCGATTTTGTAATAATGTAAAATGTTGCTTCTTTTCACAATAAAAAGATTGGGTTTAGCTTGGATGGTTGTGAGGAATGATAGTTATCCTTCCCACTCGGGTTCAATTCCCATAATGACATGAATAAAAGCTCATAATGAGTATGTTGTAAT
>SNQJ01S0149593.1:0-23380 GCA_010110895.2 Picea sitchensis | reverse complement strand
GGTGACAAACGTCGAACGATTGAGTCTTGACTGTAAGAGCAAGGGCAAACAACGGTTGAACTCGCGAAACTTTGCGGCCGCCTGCGTGTCCACGATTCACGAATCACTGGAGTCGGGAACCCCGGAACTGTGAGCTGAGTGCTGACTGCTGGAGTCTGGACGAACGTCGAACGGGACTCGGCCCTCGGCCCTCGGGATAGCAATACGAATACCGTGCAGGTTAGAACTTAGCACTGAGCAGCAAGGGAATAACAATATTCACGAAAAACGCGTGCAGGTTAGCAGGAGATAGCAATACATTCGCGTGCAGGTTAGCAGCAAGGGTGTTAGCAGAAAAACGCGGGGACTAGCCGTAGCTCGTAGGGCATTTTTTATTTTAGAAAAAAAACAAAAACCTAACCTTACCCGGCTAAAAAATTCGAACCTCATTCGAACCCTAATTTAAGTTAGCCTTCAAATTCGCCTTTAGGTTCGGGTTCGCGTTCAGGTTCGGGTTCGTTCAGGTTCGCCTTTAGGTTCGAATTTGAGGTTCGGCGAACCTGGATGAACCTAAAAAAAATTATGGGGTTCGCCGAATTTCGAACCTAAAGCATTAGGTTCGGCGAACCCTGTGACATAGCCATGAAGTAAGTTTTGGTAATGACTCATGTGGTGCCAAGAGTCCAAGACAACCAAGCGAACTAGCTAGGAAGGTTTATTTATATTTGGTGGGTCTTTTGTCTCCTTAAGCACGGTGTCTTTTATATACTAGTGTTTATGCTAGCAAAACACTTTTCTAGGCTGAAATTTTTGTTGTTTTGTTAAAATTGTTAACATGTACGTGGAGGTTATGCTTTTGAATTTGGAAAATGTCCCACATGTTACACTTTAGTTCAAATGTCTCACATCTTACCAATTCAAGTCTAAAGTAACTTTTATAATAGACCCACTTAGGATAGATACCTAACAATATCGAAAGGCGATGTACAATTTCCAGTAGAATGTTGACATTCACATATAATGATGAATGCAAAGAATTTGGGAAGGCCAATTTTGTGTCAATAGGGTTGACATAGGACATTGAGGCAAAAATTTAATAGAATAAAGTTAACCTTGTAAAACCATTAATCCCACATGTGAAAGACAAAGAAGCAACTATGGGGATGCTAGTTATCGACATGCTCTTAAACGTTAGTGTGGGGGATGTTTCTAGAAGGTCTATTGTAGGTAGTATATGAAAAACCAACTCCTTGGACAAGTACAACTTTCTTGTTGCTCGTGGAGATTCCTAGGTTTTAGCTTAGTGTCCATGCCTTTGGAGGAAAGTTCTTGGAGACTCTGATGTTTTTGCAGGGTGCAAAAGTATCCCAAAGGAGGAATAGGATACAATCCTTTGAAGGAGGTGGGATGAATGTGTTTTAACCAAGAGGTTGAGAACCCCAACGAAAGGAGGGATCTTAACCTTAACAAAAAAGCTATCAGACTACCAAATTGGGCTTGTTGAGCTAGTAAGACTCGACTTATTAGATTGGAGTGATTTGAAATGGATCCAAATAAAAGTGAATGGTTGTAAGATATAGTACCCACACGTAATTTGACAATATTAATTCTTATTTAATTAAGGCATTGAGCATTTTCTATAGCCAAGAATGTGCTATCTAGTTTAGCATTTTACCTTCACCCCAAGCCGATAACATCATGGAAATTGCTACAACATTAATAGGTTTATATTGAACATTATTTTTGTTACTATGTTGTGCATTATTTAGATTGCCCTATATGGTATATGAGATGAAGCATTTGTAAGTAGGCTAGATTATTGGGAAGGAGATTATTCAATTGAATTTTAAATACAACTCTTCATTCCTTTATTAATGACAATGATATTGTTTGTCCCCATTTGAAGATAGATATATCATTGCTAGGTATTATTGCCTTTGAGCAAAGTGTTCCTCTCTTTGGGTACTCATTGGAAGCGATCTTGTTCATAAATTGCTCATGGGGATTTTGTAGTGTTGGTATATTATTTAATATATCATGAGTTGTTGGATTGACATCTGTTATGTTGGACCTTGAAGGTATTCGTGTGATTGCCCACTATGTCCAACTTAGAGTTTAAAGACACCATAAGTCCCGTGTACCAGTTTAATCTACAACCATACATGTTGGCATATCCCTCTTAGTAAAATTAAAGAGGAATAGTCCAATTGTTGTAAGAGGATTGTAATAAAGGTCGCTGGACTAGAGTTGGCAATTGGATACTTGAACCCAAGACAAGCACACTTGGATAATGGGACTAGCGTAGCACTCTTGAGCTACAACCATTCTTATGTAGAGATTTGATTCGTAATTGCCTTGGCATTACGAAGACATCAAACAAAACCATCCTTACATGCTTATTGGAGAACAATAAGAGAAGTTTGCACTCGGGTTTACATCAAGAACAAAGGGCTTGTAATCAATTTCGAGTAGAGTTTACAAAGATTAGATTTCCATTTTGCAGAGGATCTATGTTGGTGAGACGTGTGGGTTATAAATCTCACATTTATGGATCATATTAGTATCAAAACAGTTGAATCCTTGATCATGACGTCGTTGCCAAAACTTCAAAGAGATGCAAATCCAACTTGGGGAAAGCACTGAATAGAAGGGATAGAAGACATAAGGGCTAGTAATGTGCAACTCAAGAGGGGAATTGACACTTGAAGGAACATGTACAAATGTTTGATACAAGGATAACGGAGCTGGAAAAGGACCTAGAGACCTTTGCAAAATTGCTACTGTTGCTAAAGAATTGCTTTGTTGAATGTTAAGGCCCCCTCATCATTGTTATGGCAAATTGGGATAAGAGTAGGGTTCAACTAGTGCAGTTGGGAGAGAAGGTAATTCAATTCGATAGTTAACAAAAGGAGAGGTTCACTTAGAGGATGACTCAACTGCACCAAGTGTTGGTCGAGAGGGAGGAAACTGTAGCCATGTTACAAGAAGCTATATAGGAGGTCAAGGAAACAAAGCAATCTCCCATGTTATTGTAGAAGTTAGCACCATGATCGAGGACAACATGGTAAACTTACCTTCCTTGGACCTCTCCCAGGGGCACCTGTGTGATTTTGAAAAGCATACTAAATGCATTGGTTCCAAGCTATTAAGATAGATGGGCTATAATGGCCAAGGGTTAGGTAGGAGAAGTCGGGGATTTGTAAGCCTCGTTCCATCGAGAGTAGTGAGGTGCTCTACATCCCAGTATGGGGGAGCTGTTGAGGAGTTAGTGCGATGAGGCGTTAGATGATCTGCTTAATTAATAAAAAACAATAAAGCCCCCTTAACTAATAAAAATAAAGTTGGCTTAATTAAAAAACAACAATAAAAAATAAAATAAAATGAAATAATAAAAAATAATTAAATGTTAAGAAATTGGATCCCTCTCGGTGCTTGATATATCCAGGTTTAACATGGATCTACGTTGAGGGTCAAGCATGAAGGCCTAGGTTTTGGTGGCATAAAGGAGAAGGCCATGACCACCAAGATCAATTTTGTGAAGGTAAATGATGTTGTAGAGTTGCTTGCTTGTTAAAAGAGAGAGCAAACAAATGAAGATGGCAATACTCTACGACTTCATTTTTCTTGTGCTGGATTGCAAAAAGGCAATGAAGAAGAGTTCAAAGATTCAGTATGCACCATCACTCAGAGGAAGTAGCAAGCCAAGTAGTTGGAGCAAGAAATAGACGACCAAGGGGTATGCACCAGAGAAAACATTCCTTGTTTTTCATCGTTGCAAAAGAAACACAATATCGTTGCTAACTATTGTTATTTTGAGATATGTTCATTCTTTGGGAAGAAAGGCCATCATGCACAAGCTTGATCGTTTTCAAAGGAAGAATGGCAAGAAGATACTTGTATTAATGTTCGACAAATGACCACTAAAGTAGGTGAATGGCATTGTTAGGTATAATGATGTCTATACAAAGTGGGAGCGCTAAAGCGGCTCCTATATAAAAGCAAGATGTAGAAAGTAAAATAGGAGTCTAACCTAGATCTTAGAAAGCCAATTCCAAAGATGGAGAGACGATTTGGGAGAAAGATGTACAAGGTGAGTGGATCTACAGTCTATGATGCCAAGCCTACCTTGGTTCACTGAAACCATCTCTCCTAACATTCAATGTCGAATGGAGAAAAATCAAAATAGACGTCTATCCGAAAGAAGAACCAAAGGAGTTGCTGGGCTAAGTGTTGTGTTGCTGCGTGGAAGGGAGAACCCGTCACTGTGGTTTGGAAGATATCATTTGGCTACTAGTCTGTTTGCTAATATGAGGTTTGGCTTGGCGATGTCGTTGGGGTCGCACAGAAGTAGAAATAGTGCCTTGGGTGTTCATTGATTTGGGGTCATTTCTATCCGTCTGTCGCTTGGTGCCCTCAGTCGGGAGCATCGTAAAAAAGGAAGTGATCCATTGAGTGGGAATTGGTCTAGGATGTGGGTTTGGTTGGAGAATGAAAGAGCGGAAACAAAGGGTCTCTTGCATATATAAGGCTAGGCATCTTTGTTTGAGGCACCGAAAGAAACTACCAAGTTATTGAAGATCTTTGAAAAGACAGTGGAATCATCCTCGAATCTTGAAGTAAACGGGCATTGGAAGATGAAGTGCTCCTTAGTGCCAACCTCTCAAAGATGGCACATCTGGTGGATCGTGTCAGGTCGACTAATTTGGTGGTTTGTCTCAATTTGCGGTCTATGAAAGCCCTCTTTGAACTGGCCCAGGGGGATCCAAAGAGAGTGCATCCAATGGCCAAGTGTGTAATGGGCTCAAACAATGAGTCCATCCCTTATAACCATTAAGTGCACAACACATAAGGCCATCTTCGGAGGTAACCCATCTTGAGGGTTTATTTAAGTGACTTGTACAATGTGATGTCCCATTCCCAAGAGTAGGCCAACAGGGAGTGACTTAGTAGTCTATTTGTTCCCATAGACTATAGTTAGGCACAAACAGGGAACGAGATGAGAAATAAGGGAGAATTGATGCCTAAACGATGAATTAAGCCAAAAACATAGGAAATGTCACTTAAGCCTAAGTCAACGAAGAAATAGAACGAAAAGGTGTTAAGGGGGGACTTAATTAATTAATTACTCACCTTAGGAGGAAAAGTGCCTAGCTTAAGTGAGGGCAATGGTGAATTAGATCGGGAAGAGTATAAAGGGAGGAATTCGACCTAATTCCTCATTATGCTATGCTATGATTTGATGCTGAGAGAGTTCCTAGAGGAGGAGAATCGATTTCTACTGTTTTGTGGATTTTTGGAGAAAACCATCACCATTGATTGGTTTCGGTGTTGAGAGACACACCCTAGCCTGTCGGAGATACCATCCAGGTATTTCACTATGCGATTAAGGAGTATCTAGTTTGCAGTGTTGTGCAGCTCAGCCAGTGAGGGCACAAGGTCAGAGAGAGGGTTTGTGTGGTTGCACGAGATCAGAGCTTGTATTGTAGATCCCTTTCGACCCAGTCGAGATCCAGCCAGGGCACATAAATTGAGCCACCTGTCATCAAATTTCTAACGGTGGAATCCTTCAGGGCGCAGCAGTCAGCCATATAGTGTGCAACTCTTGAGGGAGGACAGTTGGGGTTCAAGACGGAGATTCAGATCAAATCCGAGGAAACCCCTCTGACCTAGTACAACATTAGCAAGGGCGCACATTTCGAGACATATAGCAGCCGATTCCGTTGGTGGAATCATTTGGGTGCACCAGAGAGCCCAGGAGGTGCTCTCCAGGGCGCATAGATTGAGCCACCTGCCATCAAATTTTTGACGTTGGAATCCTTTAGGGCGCAACAGTCAGCCATATAGTGCGCAACTCTTGAGGGAGGATAGTGGGGGTTCTAGACGAAGATTCAGATCAGATCCGAGTAAACCCCTCCGACCCAGTACAACATTAGCCAGGGTGCACATTTCGAGACATATAGCAGTTGATTCCGTTGGTGGAATCATTTAGGTGCACTCAGAGAGCCCAGGAGGTGCACAGACCCCCAGGGGGTGAGATCCGAAGCTTGAGAGGACAGATCTTCCATCCGACAGTCACCAGGATCAGTCTAGAGGCCAGGGCGCTTTTGTTGAGACAATTTCTAGCTCATTCAGACGGTTGTAGCCTTTCGGACGAGTTTTCCAGTATGTAGCAGTTACCGTGCTTCTTTGGAATTGTCGATTTTGTCGATCTATCTGTGCATGCATTAGATCTGTCTTCATCTTCTGATCACGAGTATTTTATGTTATTTGCTTGTATTCCAGTGACGATCCATGAGATCTAACTGAGGACTATTTTCTATATTTCCATTATATTATTGTATTTCCCTGCTTAAATCTCATAAGACATATTATTGGGCGGGTGTTCCTTATTTCCGCATGCATCATATATATACTGTTTAAACCATAATGTATAACATGCACATGCGACAATCACAAAACATCTCAAGCACATAACTAAAACTTATCCAAAAACCCCCAGAGTATCAGATCTAAAGATAAAACGCATCTAGAAACCCCCAGAGTATCAGATTTGTGAGACAGAACACTAGATCAACACTAGATATCCAGATCAACTGGATTTGGGATATCTTAGTGGTATCAGAGCTTTAGTCCTACCAGCCTGTGACTAAAGACTATGAGTGCAACAAAAGACCTAGATGGTCGTGAGCACGTAGGTGACGAATATGTCACTTACAATAGGCACAAGGAAAGGAGGCCTAGGCTTGACTTTCCTCCTTACCCTCCCATCTCAGAGGAAGAGGAAGAGGTGCACAGGGAAGCAGAGAGAAGGGTAGAGCGTGAGGTTGAGCGCGAGGTAGAGAGTATGCTAGGAGACAAATATGAACGACTAGAGGGCAGTGGTAAGGCCCCCATGGATCCAGAGGCAACCTTCATGCAGGTTATCAACGATATGTTAGCTAGTCAGCGGACTATGACTCAGTCCTTGGCACAAATGGCTAATAGATTAGCTATAGTGGGCACCCTGGACACACAAGCCCCACATGCAACACAGGGGAACTCAGGGGCAGGCAGTAGACCCCAGTCACCTACTTGCACATACACCTTTGCGAGTAGGATTCCCAGACCTTTGTTTCCTAGTTTCCAGAGGGCATCCTCGGTAGCAACACAACTGAAGATAGCGCAGAGGCCGCCCACTCATGCATAGGACATTGAAGAGTATTGGAGGGAGCATGCAACATTGGACTGTGACTTCCATCAGGACATGACCCTAGTCGAGTATTGTGGACTCAGACTCAGGAACCGCCCCAGAGAGCCACAAAGAGTAGGACTGCAGCAGCAGCAGGGGCATAACATTGATTTCATTTGGAAAGTTGGTAAACTCACCATACCTTCTTTCGACGGATCGTCCAAATGCACTGCCAGAGCTTGGGTACAAAAGCTAGACACATACTACAAGCTCAACCAGATGACCGAGACAGAGGCCATCAATTTCGCTACCTTACGGGTGAGGCACACAAGTGGTGGTATTATGGATTGGTGACATTGGGCCACAGTCGCATCACCTCCTACAGTGAGTTCACAGAGAGACTCATGGACAAATTTGTTAGGAGGGATCTAGAGATCCATTTTAGAGATCTAACCCAGTTGAGACAAACTGGCACAACAAAGGCATTCATCTTAGAGTTTCAGTAGGTAGCAGTGGCAGTGACAGATATATCCGAGCCCAGGTTGATCATGTTATTCACAGAAGGGCTCACAGAACCGTTGAGAGGATGGGTGAAGGCATACCGACCTCACACCTTGCAGGATGCCTTCCTACGCATTAGAGATTTGGCAGACTCAATGTCAAAAACTAAACCCTTTTCCAAACCCTTCGTACCACAGAAGGATCGTGATTGGAAGCCATTCCAGAGAGAATGGAAGGGCAAGGAGAATCTGGATGATGAGACGAGGCAAGAGCTTATGAGGAAGAAGCTTTGCTTCAATTGGCGAGATCCTTGGGTCCTAGGTCACAGGTGCATGGGCAAGGGAGAGATTCACTATATTGAGGTGGCAGTAGATAGTGTGGATAGTGAGGAGGAGGAGCAGGACAGTGGATCCACCAGTTCAGAGGAGGAGTCAGAGCAGGTGGTGGAGCAACCTCGGCAGGGGCCCACCCACTAGTAGTTCCACAGCCTCCTGAGCAGGCTAGAAGACATAAACCAACAAAGGGAGGAGTCATAGCGACCCTTTCTGGTGTTCCCAGGTACGACACCCTCCGGATCAGGACTATTCAGGGGCAACGGGCAATAACCCCGATAGATAGTGGGGCCACCAACAACTTCATTGATGCTTCATTGGTATCGAGACGGGCCCTTCAGACAGAGGAGTTTGAGGGATTTGATGTCGCAGTAGCAGATGGCCATACAATGGAGTGTCGGACAGAGTCCCGGATTTGGAGATCAAGTTAGGCAACTACACCCGCAGAGATACATTTTATGTGGTTGACCTATCAGACACAGATGTGGTTTTGGGAGTCCAGTGGTTGATCACCTTGGGCAAAATCACCACCAACTACCAAACCTTGGAGATGGGGTTCAGAGACAGTGACGGGAAGAGGGTTGTTCTGAGGGGCATGTTGACAGGAGCACCCAGGACAGTCTTAGCCAAGAGGATGGAGATGATCTTCAAGCATGGGGAGGCAACATTTGCCGCAGAGTGCTTGATCACTATGCAGAAGGATTTCGAGGGTCGACAACAATATCAGAGATAGATCAGGAAGTTGTTGGGACGACATCAACAGGTTTTTGGTTCGATTCCACCAGGGAGATCGTCGGACAAGCGATTTGAGCACACCATTGAGTTGGAGGAGGGGGCCAAACCCATGATCACCACACTGTCTCGTCATCTTAGGAGGTTCAAGGATGAGATAGAAAAAGCAATTAAGGAATTGCTGGCGATGGAACACATCAGACCTAGTAGCAGTCTATTCGCCTCTTCAGTTGTCTTAGTCCTGAAGAAGGATGGTACCATGCGGATGTGCATCGATTACTGATCCTTGAATAAGAAAACCATCAAGAACCGATATCTTATCCCTCGCATTGATGAGTTGATGGATGAGCTGCATGGGGCAGTTTTCTTCTCGAAGGTTGACCTATTCTCCGGATATCATCAGATCAACTTCATAGAGCAGGACATAGAGAAGACGACCTTTCGGTGCCATTTTGGCCATTTCGAGTTTCTGGTTATGTCATTCGGGCTAACCAATGCATCAACTACATTCCAGTCTTGTATGAACCACATATTCAGGGGGCAGTTGAGGAAATCAGTTTTGGTTTTCTTTGATGACATTTTGGTCTACAACAAGACATGGCAGGAGCATATGGGGCACTTGGAGGAGGTGTTGAGCATCATGGAGGCAGAGTCACTATATGCCAAAGAGTCCAAGTGTAAGTTTGGGATGACAGAGTTACTTTACTTGGGCCACATCATCAGTGCACATGGGGTTTAGGTACATCAGGAGAAGATCAAGGCCATTTTGGATTCGCCAACACCTAGGAGTTTGATAGAGTTGCGGAGCTTCTTTGGGTTATGCAGCTATTACAGGATGTTTGTCAGGGGTTTCTCACAGTTAGGAGCACCACTCACAAATTTGACCAAGAAGGGTGCCTTTTAGTGGACAAAGGAGTCACAACGAACATTTGAGAAGATGAAGGAGGTTATGAGCACATGCCCTGTTCTAGCCCTTCCAGACGTCTCGCAGTCGCTCATCTTGGAGTGCGACGCATCAGGGGTGGGGATTGGAGGAGTGTTGATGTAGGGAGGCCATCCCATTGTGTTTGAGAGCAAGAAGCTCAGTGAGTCAGAGCGACTCTACTCTATCTACGACAAGGAAATGCTAGCAATCATGCACGCCTTAACCAAATTAATGCAGTATCTGGTGGGTAGCAGATTTGTAGTGAATACTGATCACAAAAGTCTCAAGTATTTCCTGGATCAGAAAGACCTCAGTGAGAGACAACAAAAGCGGGTCAACAAGATCCAAGCCTTTGACTTTGACATTGAGTATGTCAAGGGAAAAAGGAACGTTGTGGCAGATGCCTTGTCCAGGAGTCCACTAGGGTGTTTGATGATGGACATTTCCACAGATTGGAAAGCACATTTGTTGGTGGAATACTCCAGAAACAAATTTTCTTGTGAGGTGATGGATGGATAGGTGGTTGATGATAGATACCAGGTACGAGATGACGTCATTTTCTACAAGGACCGGATCTACTTGGTGCCAGAATCTACCTTAAAGGGGAAGTTTTTGAAGGAGTGTCATGATTCGCTTGCAACAGGGCACTAAGGGGTACTTCAAAACTTACAGGCAGATTAGGGAGAGATTCTCATGGAAGGGTCTCAAGGATGATGTACTGAAGCACATCCGGGAGTGCACGACTTGTCAGCAGAGTAAGTTCGAGCAGACACACCCAACAGGGTTACTTCAGCCTCTACCCATTCCAGAGCAGAAATGGGAGAGCATTTCCATGGATTTCATTACAGGCCTTCCTCGAGTGCAGGGCAGGGACTATATATTTGTGGTGGTCGACAGGCTGACCAAATTTGCACATTTCTTTGCCATACCCACGGACTACAAGGCCATACATGTAGCAGAGTTTTTTTTTAGAGAGGTATTCAGGTTGCATGGCCTACCCCAACAAATAGTCAGTTATAGAGATGAGCGCTTCATCAACGCATTTTGGCAGGAGCTTTTTCGTTTGACAGGCACAAAGCTAGCCACGAGTACCAACTACTACCCACAGATAGATGGACAGACAAAGATTGTCAACAAATGGGTGGAGGGGTATCTGAGGAACTATGTGGGAGGACAACAACGCACATGGGTGAGGTGGTTGCACATGGGTGAGTATTGTTACAACACGACTCACCATATGTCTATCAGGATGTCACCATTTAGAGCATTGTATGGATACGATGCACCGACTTTTGTGGAGACTATATTTGGGGATAGCAGGGTCTCAAGGGCCAAAGATTGGGTGGAGGAGAGCCGAAGGATTTTGCGGGCAGTGAAGGAAAATTTGTAGGCAGTAGAAAACCAACAAAAGATCTATGCAGACATGCAGAGGGTAGAGCGCAGTTTTGAGGTTGGGGACTTGGTTTTTCTGCGGTTACAACCATACAGATAGTCCTCCTTGAAGAGGAGCGGAGCAGAGAAACTGAAGCTGAGATTTTATGGGTCATACAGAATCATCAGTAGGGTGGGCGAGGTGGCATACGAGCTAGAGCTACCAGAGGGTTGCAAGATTCATAACGCCTTTCACGTTTCTTGCCTTAAAAAGGCAGTGGGCCAACAAATCAACACTTCAGAGGAGTTGCCACCCTTAGATGAGGAGGGCTAGTTGGAGTTACTGCCAGAGGAGGTGCTAGAGCAAAGAGAGCGCAGGTTGAGGAACATGGTCATCAGGGAGTGCTTGGTTAGATGGAGGGGACTTCCAGTGGAGGATGCCACGTGGGAGGGGGAGCATATTTTGCAGCACCCGGGATTGATGTTGCTCGATGACAAGCAATCTCGGGAAGGGAGGACTGTGATGTCCCGTTCCCAAGAGTAGGCCAGCAGGGAGT
The DNA here is from genome assembly GCA_010110895.2 of Picea sitchensis. Taxonomy (NCBI): domain Eukaryota; kingdom Viridiplantae; phylum Streptophyta; class Pinopsida; order Pinales; family Pinaceae; genus Picea; species Picea sitchensis. The sequence continues at coordinate 11,815 of SNQJ01S0149593.1, read as the reverse complement.
GACTTAGTAGTCTATGTGTTCCCATAGACTACAGTCAGGCACAAACAGGGAACGAGAGGAGAAATAAGGGAGAATTGATGGCTAAATGATGAATTAAGCCAAAAACATAGGAAATGTCACTTAAGCCTAAGTCAATGTAGAAATAGAACGAAAAGGTTTTAAGGGGGGACTTAATTAATTAATTACTCACCTTAGGAGGAAAAACGCCTAGCTTAAGTGAGGTCAATGGTGAATTAGATCGGGAAGAGTATAAAGGGAGGAATTCGACTTAATTCCTCATTATGCTATGTTATGACTTGATGTTGAGAGAGTTCCTAGAGGAGGAGGAGATTCGACTTCTATTATTTTGTGGATTTCTGGAGGAAACCACCACCATTGATCGGTTTCGATGTTGAGAGACACACCCTATCCTGTCAGAGATACCATCTCGCTATTTCACCGTGCAATTAAGGAGTATCCAGTTTGCAGTGTTGTGCAACTCAGCCAGTGAGGGCGCAAGGTCAGAGAGAGGGTTTGCGTGGCTGCACGAGATCCAAGCTTGTATTGCAGATCCCTTCCGACCCAGTTGAGATCCAGCCAGGGCGCATAGGTTGAGCCACTTGTCATCAAATTTCTGACGGTGGAATTCTTCAGGGCGCAACAATCAGCCATATAGTGCACAATTCTTGAGGGAGGACAACTGGGGTTCTAGACGGAGATTCAGATTAGAATAGAGGAAGCCCCTTCGACCTAGTACAACATTAGCAAGGGTGCACATTTCGAGACATATAGCAACCGATTCTAAAAAGTCTGTAGACCTTCATTTCTTCTTCAGAGGGGAGGAGATTGAGATCACGAGTGCCTACACGTACCTTGGGTACGATTTTCAGGACCTCGTTTCAGCTTGCGATCAACCTTGGAGCCTCAGATTGCCAATCGTTCTGGGTCTTTCGCCCTTCTCGAGAGACAATGTTTCCACCACCATTTTCAGGACATCTCATCAAAGATGTCTCTCATGGACTCTCTTATCTAACCCACTGTTCTCTATGGCTTAGAGATCTGGGGGCCTTCCTTACTGGAGTCTGATTGGGACTCAGTTGAGAGAGTCCAAACCCTTCTCCTCCGATGCATCATTAGATGCAAGCAGATAGATCCTCATCACATCATCCTAGTAGAGTTTGTGGTTTGACCCTTTCGACTTGAGACAATGTTCGGACTGGTCTCTTTCCTACATCGCATCCAGGGCTTAGTCGACTTAGCGAAGGGGCGAGACTGGTTCCAGTACTTGGCTTACTGCTCTTCTGAGACGATTGCCCTCTCTAGTCCATTGGGTCGGGCTTGAGGTTGGTTTGCAGGGGTTTCAGATCTTTTAGGGTATGTGGGCATTTAGATTGATTGCCTCCCTCCGTTTTGGTATTCCTTGGATGCACTCGACCATCTCCTACCCACTAGACAGGTGTTGAAAAAGATCATTAGATCTTTTAGGGTATGTGGGCATTTAGATTGATTGCCTCCCTCCGTTTTGGTATTCCTTGGATGCACTCGACCATCTCCTACCCACTAGACAGGTGTTGAAAAAGATCATTAGAGATGACATTTATAGGCAGTTTATCCAGATCACTTTGGTTAACCCTCGTGGTGGGTTATGCCCAAAGATGGCCTTTTATACTAAACATTTCTCGGAGCTTAGGGGATGGGTTCATCGCTCGACCACAATATACATTCCAACACTGTGTACATGCTCTTTGTATTCCTCTAGGCCAGTTCACAGTTGGCCATCGGGCTCCGAGCCCATACTCTTCATCCTCCTGCAAGACCAGACCCTATTTGATGGATCACCTCCTCCTTCATGGTGCTACCCTAAGAAAGGGGCACTAAGAGACAGACCGACTCTAGCTCAACCCCAGAGTCTAGATCAATTTGCACCTCGTGGGACCTTCCCTCATCCCACGAGATTTCAACGATGTGACCAGACCAAATCCCTTCCCAGGAGATGGATAAGATCTCTTAGATCTCGTCGGTGGACTACCTCTACCAATGAGCAACGCAACAGACGATCCAGACACTCCATCAGTTCCCCCTGGGACACATGACTATACTCAGCTTTCTTCATTTGGCCTCGAATGCTAGGAGAGATGGATCCATTTCATGAGAGATCTACCTCCTTTCTTCTGGTTCCTCTTGTCCTTATATCTCAGAGGAGGTCTTTGAGCTGAAGGTCGAGGGTTCTTCATGCCTCGGAGTAGACCTCACTCTCTACTACTCTAGCTTATTGCACTTTACTTTCTGCATCTCGCCTTTTATAGGAGACATTTTGGTACTCTTGCATTGTATTGACATCATTGTACTCAACAGTCCCTTTGATCTATTTTTGTGGTCATTAGTCGGACATTAATAAAATTATCTTATCTTATCTTATCTTATCTCATAAACTTCGGGTAGAAATAGACCACCAGTGCAATTGACTAGACATGATTTGTCAGCTATGCCAACTACGGGAGGTCGAGACTGAGGAGCACTTCATCTTCCGGTGCCCCATTTACTATGAGATGAGGGGGCAATTTCATTGCTTATTCAGGGGGACTTAGACCCTCACGAGCTTCTTCAGGTATCTAGATCAATGATGTTTAGCCTTATATATACAGGAGGTCCTTAGGCTTCGAGCCCATACTCTTAAGCCTCCTAAGAGACCAAATCCTATTCGACGAATCACGTCCTTCTCGGTGCTACCCTTAGGAAGGGGCATTAAGAGATAGACTGACATCAATGCAACCCCATACTCTAGATCCGTGTGGACCTGTGGGACCTTCCATTGTCCCACGAGATTTCAACATGGCCAAACTAGATCCCCTCCTAGGAGACAGATGAGATCTCCCAGACCTCGTCGGTGCACTGCCTCTACCAATCAACAACGCAACAGATGATCTAGGCACCCCACCAGGTCCCCCTTGGGACAATCGACTATACTAATCTTTCTTCATTCTGCCTCGACTTGTAGGAGAGATGGATTCATTCCATGAGAATTCTACTTCCTTTCTTCTGGTTCCTCTTGTCCTTAGATCTTCTTCTACTACAATACACCCCATCATCAATGCAGGTATCTGAGCTTAGGTCTGAGGGTTCTTCATGCCTCGGGGTAGATCTCACTTTCTACTACTATACCTTGTAGCAATTTACTTTTTGCATCTTGCCTTTTATAGGAGACCTTTTGGTACTCATGCATTGTATTGGCATCATTGTACTCAATAGTCTCTTTGACCTACTTTTGTGGTCATTAGTCGAACATTAATAAAATTATCTTATCTTATCATATCTAGTAAATCAGGTCCCCAAACCTTAGAACTGTATAAAACCGTGGGTCGAACAAAGATGTCCATGAGAGACATCTTGGATGATATGTTTTGAAAATGGTTTCAGAAACATTGCCTCTCAGGAAGGGCCAAGGATTTGTTGTCCTTGCTGACTCGGGGTTAAAGTGCATGCTGTAGACTAAAGCAAAGTCCTGTGAGTTATACTCCCAAACAAGTATTAGTGTCGGTGATCTCAATCTCCTCTCTGAAAAAGACATGATGATCAAAGAGGATCTTCTTCGCTTTGTTGAAAATCACGACTTTGGTTTTCCCTAGGTTGACCGTCAATTGACAAAGGTTACAAAAAAGGGGCCAGGGCATCCAAGTGTCTTTGTAACCCTTTGAGAGTTGAGGCTAAAAGGATTATGTTGTCCATGAAAAGTAGGATATAAATTAGGACTTGGTGGAGAAGGCACCCATCTTTGTCCTAGATGTGTTGATGCAAGAAGATAAGATAAGATAATTTTATTAATGTCTGACTAATGACCACAAAAGTAGGTTAAAGGGATTGTTGAGTACAATGATATCATTACAAAGCAGGAGTACCAAAAGGTCTCCTATAAAAAGCAAGATGCAGTACGTGAAGTGTAATAAGGTATAGTAGTAAAGAGTGAGATCTACGTTGAGGCATGAAGAACCCTCGACCCTGAGCTTAGAGACCTGCTCTGATGAGGAGATGCACTGTAGCAAAAGATCTAGGGACAAGAAGAATTGGAAGTAAGGAAATAGGTTTGTCATGTAATGGACCCATCTCTCCTCCCATCCGAGTTCGAAAGAAGAAAGTTGAGTATAGTAGGATGTCTCAAGGGGGAATTGGTGGGATGCCTGGATCGTCCTCTGTGTTGCTGGCTAATAGAGAGGTAGTGCACTGACGAGGTCTGGGGGATCTCATCTGTCTCCTAGAAAGAGATTTGGTCTGGTCATGCCCTAATTCAAATTCCAACAACTACAAGACGATCATGGTGGGCCACACGTTTTCAAAGCTCTATGCTAAGGTTCTCCATATGAATCTCTCTAATGAGCTTGAGCAGAGATCCCTCAGAGCTAGGGGATAAGCAGATTCTGACCCACTCATCAGACCATTGATCACATCTTAACCCTTCGGGCCATCATTGAGGAGGCATGACATCGTTCTTCGAAAGTCTCCTGTTGTTTTGTAGATTTTTGGAAAGCTTTTGACTCTGTTTGACGAGAAGCTTTGTTCCAAAGGCTTAGAGACATTGGCATTTCCTAAACCCTACTAACTGCCATCATGCAACTATATGAGTTAGTCCTTGGTTGTCTTCGCATAGTTCACGGGATGTTTGATTTCATTATGCATACTATTGGGGTTAAACAAGGTTTCCCCTTCTGCCCTACCTTATTTGGGATTTATATTGATGAGTTGGAGGCCTTTCTTCACAAGCATATCCATGACAACGATGGGTGCCTTCCAAGAGTGCAAAGCTCTTGTGGAGAGCCAAACATGAAAGAAAATCAAGGTGTTGAGGTCGAAAAATGGGGGCGAGTATACTTCCAATGACTTCAAATGTTTCTGTGCAAAAGAAGGCATTAAAAGCGAGTTGACGGTTACTTACAACCCACAGCAGAATGGGGTTGCAGAAAAGAAGAATAGGGCCATAGTTGGGGCTGCGAGAGCCATGTAATAGGATTAGTGGCTACCATTCTTTCTTTGGGATGAGGCATGCAACACTACAGTCTATCTGCAGATTTGGGAAGAAGCCTGATGTTCGACACTTTAGGATTTTTGGGTGCCTGACATATTCATATGTCCCTTCAGAGAAGAGGACAAAGCTAGAACCCACGACAGAAAAAGGTATTTTTGTTGGGTATAGTGAGACCTCAAAGGCTTTTCGCATATACATTCCCTCCTTCAAGAAGACAATTTTGACTTATTCATATGTCCCTTCAGAGAAGAGGACAAAGCTAGAACCCACAATAGAAAAAGGTATTTTTGTTGGGTATAGTGAGATCTCAAAGGCTTTTCGCATATACATTCCCTCCTTCAAGAAGACAATTTTGAGGCAGGATGTGAGATTTGAGGAGGATAGAGCCTCTAGGAGGTCATGAGATTTTGAGCATGGGGAGCAGCAGGCTCCTCAACTTCAGGCGAGTTCACCATAGGGTGCAACAGTATCACAGAGTTCAGGATCACCAATTTCAAGGGTGACAGGTTCATAACTGACTGGGTCACATGCCCCTAGGTTTCAGGATCTCAGATTATTGGCTCACAGATGACCACAAGAGCATCTTCTTTAGGCACACAGTCTTCAGGTGATAGGGATGACGAGGAGGAATCCCCTCCATAGGAGGTTACTTTAGGGAAGAGGAAGCCAAGATGGCTTCAAGAGACCTTGAAGAAAGCTCATGAATTAGTGGGGAATCCTAAGAAGGCTGTCAGGGAGAGTAAAGCGCCAGAGAGGTTTTGTAGCTATATAGCTATGGTGAGCAGTGTCAGTGAGTTCGAGCCTTCCACTTTTGAGGAGGCATCAGATCAACAGGTCTTGATTGATGCCATGGTGGAAGAGTACAATTCCATCATGAAGAATGATGTGTGGGAGATTGTTTCGAGACCTGAGGGGAAGTCAGTTGTGAATTCCAAGTGGCTCTATAAGATAAAGCATGCTTCAGATGGCAACATTGAGAAGTACAAGGCTCGATTTGTGGCTAGAGGGTTTTCATAGGTAGAGGGAGTCGATTATGATGAGACCTTTGCACCAGTTGCTAGATATACTTTGATCAGGGTAGTGATCTCCATTGCAACAGAGATGGGTTGGAAGATCCACCAGATGGAAGTGAAAACTGCATTTCTGAATGGATTCATATAAGAGGAGGTGTACATTGAGCAGCCACAGGGCTTTGAGGTGCATGAGAGAGAGTGTCATGTGTGCAGATTAAAAAAGGCGTTGTATGGTTTGAAGCAAGCTCCAAGAGCATGGTATTCGAGGATTGATACTTACTAGCAGCAGACGGGTTTCGATAAGAGTGAGGTGGATCCCAATCTTGACTACATTGTGGTTGGCGAGGATCCTCTTCTTCTTGTGCTATATCTTGATCTTTTCATTACTAGGGCAGAGAGACTCATAGCTGATTGTAAGAAAGGTCTTGCCTTAGAGTTTGAGATGAAAGATATTGGACTGATGCATTATTTCTTGGCATTAGAGGTTTGGCAGGAACCAGGACACATTTTTTTGGGGCAGGGCAAGTATGCAGTTGACATTCTGAAGAGATTTAAGATGGAGCATTGTAGGCCTATGTCAACACCAATGATTACCAACTAGAAGAAGCTTAATGCTTCTGAGTCCGAGTTGGTTGATCCTATGGTATATTGTCAATGGATTGGCTCGTTGATGTATTTAGTCAACACCAGGGCATATATTTGTTTTTCTATCAACACTTTCAGTCAGTTAATGGTGGAGCCTAAGAGAGTGCATTGGGTGGCAACAAAACATGTGCTCAGATATCTACAGGGTATGGTGGATTATGGTTTGGACTATGTGAGAGGGGATGCAGTTAGTTTGACAGGCCACACCTCAGATTGGGCAAGATGTGTTGTTGACAGGAAAAGTACTTCAGGGCATTGTTTTGGATTGGGTTCGATTGTTTTGGATTGGGTTCGGCAGTTGTGTCGTGGTTCGCTCGGAAACAAAAGTCAGTTGGACTGAGTTCTGTTGAGGTAGAGTACATGGCAGCCAATTAGGCCAGTTGTGAGGCCACATGGCTTCACAAGTTGTTGGTTGGTTTATTTGGTCAACAGTTGAGGCCTACAGTGATTTATTGTGATAATTAGAGTTGCATAAAACTCTTGGAAAATCCGGTGTTTCATGACAGGTCGAAACACTTTGAGATCATATATCACTTCATTCGAGACCGTGTTTAGAGAGGGGCAGTTGAGCTTCAGTATATATCCACTGATGAGTAGGTAGTAGACATTCTCACGAAGTCTTTGGGGAGAGGCAAGTTTGTCTACTTTAGAGATAAGCTTGGAATGGTGAGTAACACTTTCCTCAGTAAGAGGGAGTGTTAAAAAGTTGTACCTCAGATAAGTGTTCTCCTTATAGGCTTGGTGTCTAGCATAAGGGGAAATTTTCAAAGTTGATCCCTTAGACATTAACTTTATGGGATATAAAGTTAAAGTGACTTTATGTGCATATTTAATGAAAACGTGACTTAAATGATTTAAATTGTGATAAAGTGACTTTATATCACAATCGTTGATCTAGAGGGCTTGAGATTTAATCTCAACCATTAGATCTTAGGGTAAGCTCATTTTCATAAGGATGAACAAAAAGAGAGTCCAGGGATTGAGACACCTCATTATTCTCATTCATTCTTCATGTGTTTTGAAGAAATCAAGAGAGAGAACAAGAGAGAGGGAGAGCTGAAGAAGTAAGAGGGTGATTGCAGCAAAGTGAGCGCATCTTCCAAGGTAAGGAGGAGCATGCAAATCAAGGAGAAATATTCAGCAATTAATGTGACCGTACAGTATGGATCTGAGCAGGATGTACAACATTTAATGTACTGGTCATACAGCTGAGAAAACACACAATAATCAAGGCAGCCTTTTGCACAAATTTCGAGGCACATTTCAGAGCAGCCATTCAACAAATTTTACACAGAAATTGAGGGCATGATTTTCCAGGCAAATCTGTACAGTCCGTACAACAAAACAGGCACAAAAATAGAGGGATAAACCGTACAGTTCGTACATGAAATCTGGGCAGAAATTTTGAGGAGTTTGGCATTGATTATTGATTTTGAGGAGGTGTTTGTGCACGGTTTTTGAGATAAGTTTGTGTTTATCTTGCTGAAATAATTTGCTGTAAAAGACTATCTTCTGTGAGCTCTAGAAATAATAAATATCTCCCTCTCTGACTGGTTTTCCCCTGGTGGGTTTTTCCAGGGGTATTGCCCAAAATTACTTGTGTTAATTTTTGTGGGTTGTTTCCTATTTCTGCATTCAGTATTTGCAGAAAAAGATTCATTGTGTTTTAGTTATAAACTTCTGTTTAAAGCATTTACATTTCAGCAGTAAGAAATGTGGGTTGGGCGTTAAACTATGATGAAAATTTATTGAGACTGAAACCGGGTTGGGTCTAAATTTTTTTATAGTTTAGGATGGCGGAGTACAATATGAGAATTTTGATTACATGTGAAGTGTTAGCTTTTGGAACATGTAACAACGTCAAAGAGCCCTAGGGTTCAAATAGAGAGAAATGAGGGATGAGAGTAGAAGTGAAAAGAAGGAATAATAAAAGACATAAATAGTTGTTAGTTTGAGGCACAAACTTCTCTAAAAAGAGGATGTAGGGAGCAAACTTTGAAAGTAGAATAAGGAGAGCATAATTGAAATGAATAATGCATTGGTCATATGAAAGAACCAAATGATTTTCTCTTAACACTTTGTTGATCTTTTAAGGTTAATTTTCATTAGTTAAATTACCAGGTGTGGACCTTTTTGGGTTAAAAAGTTCTAAAATTGTTTTCCTATCCTGAATGGTAGCAGTGTTGTGCTTGTTTATTTGAGGTTTGAAAAGAAAAATCTCATTCGTAAGAGTTCAACATGAATTTTGGCCATTGGAGCAATGGTAAGGAGATCTTTTGCCAAAATGTGGAGATTATTGAAAATTATTAGATGCTTTGTCCAATTATATTTTTTAGTAATGAAGAAAGCTTTGTTCAAACATGGGGTGAGAATAATGGTTAGGTCGAGGACACTTATGAGTTTATTGTTCTAGATAAAGTAGTCTTGGTATGTAAAAATGTTAATGTAAAGGACCTTGCAATTGTATTAAACTGTGACAAGCACAGGATACAAATGTTTTGTCTTGTTTTTGGTAATATAAAAATCCCAACAATAGGTAATGTGATAGGAAAGGCTTCAATGATTAATATTTAGATACATACTTTCGAATAAAAGATGGAAGGGACTAGGGTAGGCTTTTAAATACTTCAATGCCCTCCACTTTGGTTGCTTTATGACAATGCAATTGAAGAAGGGGGCATCCGAATTATATAAAGTCAATGCATTGCTTTAAAGAAGAATGTCAACATTCACACCCAACAAGAACATAATGAATGTGGGAAGCTTGATGGAAGGGACTAGGGTAGGCTTTTAAATACTTCAATGCCCTCCACTTTAATTGCTTTATGACAATGCAATTGAAGAAGGGAGCATCCAAATTATATAAAGTCAATGCATTGCTTTAAAGAAGAATGTCAACATTCATACCCAGCAAGAAACAAAATGAATGTGGGAAGCTTGATTTTGTGTTGGAAGGGCTATCAGAAGAAGTATTAGAGATTGTGTGGTATCCTTAGTATAAGAGAACTTTGGGCATCAAGGAAAAAATTTAATTGAATAAAGTTTACCATGTAAAACAATCTATCACATATGCAAAAGGCAAAAAAAAGTGGGAATACTAGTTATAAATAAGCTCTTAGGCCGTAGAGTGATAGATGTGTTTGGAATGCTTGAGCTCGACATCCACACATTCTCATGGAATTTTTTTATAATCTTAGATATTGTAAAAGTGTTTTTTTCTTTCAATAAAGTTCTGTTTGAGTAGTTATGCAACTTTGTGTTTTGTTGATCCATTTTATAGTTTGTTGGATTGTTTTTTGAGTTTTAAAATTAGAAAATACTCTAATTGTTGCTATTGAAATAATATAAATCTATTATACTATTTGTCTTTTACCATGGCATGTCATTGTATGTTGATATAGGTTGCTAGTTGAGCTTTTTAAGCCTTTTCCAACTTAATTAATTTCATAGAAATTGGCTATTTCCTACTTCTTTTCCTTGTTTTTAAGTCCATGACATCCACAATTAGTTATGGTAATTTTCCCTATGTTTTTGTTATTTTGTTTTAAATTTGTTGTCCTTGCAAGTTAACATAACTTGTTTTATATTTAGGTCTTCATTTCAACCTAATATTAGAATCATTGTCAACTTGTGTTTAATTCTCACATTACCTCAAGGATGATTTATATTTACCTTTAGTAAGGGCACTTTTTTTTGAAATAATGAAATGCTTTGTTAGAATTTGAATTATGTCATAGGTGCTTTTTGTTTTCTAGGTAACATTTCCTAGGGAAAACCCTTGATCACTTCCGCTCATTCTAAGGATGATATCTAGTGTAAACTCTAGATTCTCCAGGGTATAAGTCCATGTCAACATCAAGGCTCAAAGTCCTTAGAACAATATACTCGTTAAGAGCTCAACATGTCACTTGCAATAATTGAACGTGGGTGGGGAGGATAACAATCCTCTCAAGACTTTGGCTAAATGCAATTGACATGTCTTAGGTGATATGTTTGTTACCACACAATTTAGCATCCTGGCAAATCCTTCACAAGGTGCCAAGACTAGTGGAACATCAGTAGATGTCACCACTCTCACCGAAGTGACAACTTCCCTCGCTTTACTGAAGGAATAGATCCAACACAAGGGAGATTTCCCTAGTAGCCTCAAGGCATCTCTAGGAAAGATACAATCAAGTCTATGGCCTCCCGTGCAACTACCCAATACTACCACCAAGGCCTCTCGTGCAACTAGGCAAGGTATGCTTAGCAAGTTAAGTATTAGGAGGTTGTTGAAGGTAAATTCCAGATTTGAATGGATGCGGATCTAGGATTGTTTAGAAGGTTTACCAAGTCAATGTTTAGTGTAGAGTGATCCCCAAACAATGCAAATCAAGAAAATAGAAAATGTGGTTTCAAACTTGTGAAGATTGATAAATTACAACAATAGAACTAGTTATAACAACATCAATGATTCAACCCAATAAAACTAGTTATAATAGCATCAATGATTCAACCCTGAAAACAAGTTATAAGCAATTAAAAATAGGGCTTATATGATGGATAAAATTAGGGTTTTAGATAACTAACTGTTAGATTTTAGGGTAATTTTAAAATTAGCAGTCTCTTTTAATTTCAGTGCTAGAACACCTTAGATCTTAATCACAAACAGAGATAACAGCATATAGATCTAAAACAGTAGAAGCAGGAAATTCAATTCATATGCAATAGAACACAGATCATAAAAGCCTCTAAGTATAACAGCAGCGATCTATAACCTAACAGATCTATACTAGTAGATCTACGACAGATCTCTATTTTATTCTGAAGCAAACAGTGATGCAAGCCCTTTCAAGTGTAACAGCAGATCAAGCAAACAGTGAGGCAAACCCTTTCAAGTGTAACAGCAGATCTAGCAAACAGTGAGGCAAACCCTTTCAAGTGTAACAGCAGATCTAGCAAACAGTGATGCAAGGCTTCTTCTTCTATGTGACTGTGGTTAAATAGTAAACAAAGAAGATCACTTAGATTCATGCAATGTTTATACTATAGGAACTCAGATCTGTACTTTTAGAAGAAGCAATTTAGAAACATACCTGGTACCAACTTTTACCTGTGAAGATAGTACACCACCACAATAGAAATAGGTCCTGAGTGTTATGCTCAGTTAAAGGTTCAGTTC